>JAVGWN010000571.1:0-14028 GCA_034552555.1 Semaprochilodus insignis
CTGTCCACTCCTTGGTCAGTTGGTTTGTGTACACCAGCGTGTGTGTGTATGGTGCAGTGTAAATGGGTGTTTTAGTAATGGTGTGTATCACTGTGATGGGAGCTACCCCAGTGACACAGAACTTTACAAATATTGTATGCAGGAAATTAGCAGCAGTCCAGGCAGTTTTTGTTGCCGGGTTAATAGAATATTAATCACAGAGACAGAGTTGAGGACATTGGTGTGAGGAGATGAGCTGGGAATGAGAATGTGTTGGTAGTTGTTTTTGTATTGGAATGTATCACTGTGTATACAGCGGGGTGGGGTGGGCACAATGATTGAAGCTATTACAAAAACCTGCTGTATTAGAATTGTAGTATCATATCTATTAGTGTTATATCTATTAGTGTCATATCTATAAGTGTTATAGTCACTAGAGTTATATATCTATTAGTGTCATAGAAATTAGTGTGATATCTATTAATGTTATATCCATTTGTGTTATAGTCACTAGAGTTATTTATCTATTGGTATTATATCTATTAGTGTTATATATATTAGTGTCATATTTATTAATGTTATATCCATTTCTGTTATAGTCACTAGAGTTATATCTATTAGGGTTATAGCCATTAGTGCTGTATCAATTAGTGTTATATCTATTAGTGTTATAGCTATTCGTGTTATAACTACTAGTGGTATCTCTCTTAATTTAAGAGTTGTATTTTAGAAATCAAAATTAAGTTCACAGTCCAAAATAATAACAATAATAATAATAAAATAATAATAAAATAATACATCAATAATAACAACAACAATAACATGGAAAACATGAACAACAAGAAGAATAATAACAATCTATTTATCTATCTATTGTTTTCCTCTTCCAGTAGGATTACCTTGTATTTAATCTCCTTTTGATCATACATTAACAGCCCCACAGACAAATCAATTACACACAGCTTTTTTTTACATGTGAGGTTCATTCTGTCCACTCCTTGGTCAGTTGGTTTGTGTACACCAGCGTGTGTGTGTATGGTGCAGTGTAAATGGGTGTTTTAGTGATGGTGTGTATCACTGTGATGGGAGCTACCATAATGATACAGACCTTTACAAATACTGTAAGAAGGACAATAGCAGCAGTCCAGGCAGTTTTTGTTGCCGGGTCAATAGAATATTAATCACAGAGCCAGAGTTAAGGACATTGGTGCAAGGAGATGAGCTGGGAATGAGAATGTGTTGGCAGTTGTTTTTGTATTGGAATGTATCACTGGGTATACGGGGGGTGGACACAGTGATTGAAGCTATTACAAAAACCTGCTGTATTAGAAGTGTAGTGTCATATCAATTAGTATTATATCTATTACTGTTACATCTATTAGTGTCATATCTATAAGTGTTATAGTCACTAGAGTTATATATCTATTAGTGTCATAGAAATTAGTGTGATATCTAGTAATGTTTTATCCATTTGTGTTATAATCACTAGAGTTATTTATCTATTAGTATTATATCTAATAGTGTTATATGTATTAGTGTTATATCTCTTAGTGTCATATATATAAGTGTTATATATATTAGTGTTATATCTATTACTGTCATGTATATTAGTGCTATATCTATTAGTGTCATATTTATTAATGTTATATCCATTTCTGTTATAGTCACTAGAGTTATATCTATTAGGGTTATAGCCATTAGTGTTACAGCCATTAGAGTTATATCTATTAGGGTTATAGCCATTAGTGTTACAGCCATTAGAGTTATATCTATTAGGGTTATAGCCATTAGTGTTGTATCAATTAGTATTATATCTATTGGTGTTATAGCTATTCGTGTTATAACTACTAGTGGTATCTCTCTTAATTTAAGAGTTGTATTTTAGAAATCAAAATTAAGTTCACAGTCCAAAATAATAACAATAATAATAATAATAAAATAATACATCAATAATAACAACAATAACATGGAAAACATAAACAACAAGAAGAATAATAACAATCTATTTATCTATCTATTGTTTTCCTCTTCCAGTTGTATTACCTCATATTTAATCTCCTTTTGATCATGCATTAACAGCCCTGCAGAAAAATCAATTACATACAGTTTTTTTTTTACATGTGAGGTTCATTCTGTCCACTTCTTGGTCAGTTGGTTTGTGTACACCAGCGTGTGTGTGTATGGTGCAGTGTAAATGGGTGTTTTGGTGATGGTGTGTATCACGGTGCATGGAGTGGCCACAGTGATACAGACCTTTACAAATACTACATGTAGGAAAATAACAGCCGTCCAGGCAGCGGTTTGCGTGACCGGGTCATTAGAAGATTAATCAGAGAGACAAAGTTAATGCCGTCTGGTTGGGGAGACAAGCCGGGAATGAGAATGTGTTCGCTGTTGTTTTTGTATTGGAATGTATCACTGTGTATACGGGTAGCCACAGTGACAGAACACATTACAAAAACCTGCTGTGGACTTAATAATGTTAATAAAGAGCTGGACTTTTAGAGAGCAAGTTTAAGGGTAGCGGCCAAAATAAAAACGGCAATAACAATGATGATAACAACAACAACAACAACAGCAACAACAACAACACTGTTACAGTCAATGTGCAACAGCTCTAGTCACATGGCATCATTTCTGCTGGTATTGCAAGTGAAACAAAGGAACAAATTTCAATATTTTTTCTGCATAAAAAAAATTAAAACACAAAATTGAACATCTGGCATGACTTTTGCACAGGACACATTTTATGTTTTATATGTATAATAAATAAATAAAGTGAAATTGTGCATTAACTTTTCACTTAATTTTTTCATTAAATTTTCACTTAGAAATCCAACAAACCATAATTTGGGTGCATAAACTTACAATATTCAATATTTAAAATAATGTAAAATGCAGTATTGCAGTAATGTATTTTTACGAACTGACCTGAGCAGAAAACAACAGAAGCACTTTTGCCCTATTAGCTCAGTTGTTTATGAAATGCCCATGTTTACTAGCAGAGAACAACCAAAAGCCCAGGAAATCTTTGCTGTATATCGCAGGTGTAACATACATTGCGATAACTTGACCAGCAGCAAATAAAAGCTGAACACTGTAACTGAAAGTTATTTGAATATTTTCCGGAATTATTATGCATTCATGATTAAATTAATTTTGTACACTTGTGCCAACCAACCCCATCCCTGGTACATGTTTTGGGGATAGTTGGCTTAACTATTTGTTCCAAACAAGCAAAGCAACAAATAAAAAAATAACCGGAGCTTTTAAGATTAAGGAGTCCTTTGTGAGATGATGCAACCTGTCAAATTTATACAAATAATAGAGGGCAACATATCACCCAGAAATACACAGCCACTCCTCAACATCAAATCTCTCTACTCTCCAAGAGCGTATAGGTTGAAAATGTGACAACCAACCCCAAAATCAGTGCGCCAACCATCCACATCCCTCAGGACATGGCATTTAATTCATTTGCTTTATGTTAGATGGCTAGAATTATCTACATATAGATAGAATTTACATTTCAATGAAAATATAGCTGTCATTTCTGTCAATGGAATTTATACTGAATCAAAATGAAATGAAATGTTAATAAAATTTGTAGGTAAAATGTTGGTCATTTTAATTTGTATATTGAGAGCTCTCCCTTACTGACTTAGATCTTAATACTGACTGTGCCGACCAACCTCTGTGCCAACTGAACCCGGTTCTACATAACCCAAAACAGCAAACAGTGATTTTAACAATACCACCAGTTACATTACGGTCATGTCACAAATAAGTTGAAAATAAAAATAATACGAAATAGAGATACATTAAAACAACCAGCTGTCAGTAATGATGCCAAGTTTAGTTTAGCCAAATTTATATGAAAAATAATAATTCATAAAAATTAATTGCCAATGCTACTAAGAATGCTGGGAAGGCTTTTTAGTGTCAGGGCTAATTAACAAATTAATTTAGTGACATGCTAGTCCAATTGTCACTTCACCAGGATGATGCCACATTTAACTGACCTCACATCTATTTTCTAATGCCAGATTAAAAGTGTTGTAAAGTAATGAGAGTAGTTTTTTCAAATGGGGGTGGTCTATATGGCACAAATATTATATCACAACACTTTAATGCATTTTCACCATATGCAATATGCATCATAATGTTTTGCTGAAACAGATAAAATGGAATGTGTAGTACCATATATGACAAATCCACTACTACTACTACTACTACTATTACTACTACTATTACTACCACTAATACTACTACTACTATTACTACTACTACTACTACCACTAATACTACTACTACTATTACTACTTCAGACGCATCTCTGCTTAGCTCCTTGCTTAGCTTTTTATCTTTCATACTTTTCTTAATTTTTAGAGGTTTTCAGTGTTTTATTTCTGAGCTTGTTATATGGATAAGGCAGGATAACTACAAAACCATTTTATAGTACTTTTTACAACGCTTTTTAGTGTTTTTTGTGACAGAGATATAGAAACAGGAATCAGCAAAGCTCCTGTTGACTTCTAGCAAGGAAATCTACAGAATGCCTCCTCAGGTTTCAGAGCACATGTGCTGCCAGAATTGTTACAGTCTTCTACAAAAGATGACTGTTCTGGAAACAAGTTTTCGGACCTTGCTGTCGGAGTTTAGGAACTGGCATTCCTGTGCTGCTCAAGGTCTATCAGCGTCTGGGAGTTCGGACAGCGGACAACGGGCGGAGGGCTTATCGAGGCAGTGGGCAGTGAAGACACACAGACCCGGACCACCAGAACGCATGGATGGAGCCCCAAATGTGAGTACAGCTGATAGAAATAAGCAAAATCAGCAATGGATTCGTGTGGGAGCAAAACCCAAACAACGCTGCATTAAATAGGGCTGATTTTGCTCACTGTGTAATGAAACACATAGTTACTCAGAGTTCTTCAAGTAGCCACAATATGCTCAGAAAAGCATACTGTGACATGTGACAATAATCATAACATAATATAACCACATTGCCCACCCCTAGTTTAAAATAAAGAGTTTTACTAAAGCAGAGATCTGCAGGGTGAAATCTGCAAAACGTGGGAGGCGGGCTGTGAAATTTGAGCCCAAGACGTTTGTTCAAGAAATGGCACCTTCTGCAGAAATAGCTCCTGTTGAAGACTATCCAGCCCTTTTTCAGGATTACATCGACCAGAACAATAAACCAGGAATACTTACGATATTGCACCTGGATTTATGCGGATGTTCTGGATATGGTTTTGCGTTTTTGGTCTATTAAAGCTGCACTTACTCCTGCTGTAGGGAGCTGAACAAATGCAGTCTGCTGGAGGTTTTTGTGCAGCGATATAAGGCAGTGATAACTACGACCACGGCGATTTGCAGGTGGACAAAAACCCCACAGGCTGAGACCTCAGGATCTGAGACGTTTGGCAGGAAGGGCTTCGATAACAGAGGAAAGAACACCATAGAAGCTGAATAGGTCACAATATATTCACCTCTGCCAGGCACCAACTAACCTACCAATAGAGGAGGATGTCATTCTGGTGTGTATTTAGTTTATGTATCATATCTTTATTGAGACTTCACTTCTCAGAAGAGTCCGCAAGGTTCAATACAAGAAGCACTTTGAGAAACAGAGATAACTGCTGTAGTTCACTGCTCCAAAAGCAGACTGAGTGTCCTTTTCCGTTCAGAACTGCTCCTACTGCAAGCCCTGTTGTGCAGAGGGCTATTTGTCATGGTGCGAGTCACTGTGGAATATAGCGGGTCACTGTGATAGAAACCATGACAAAATCTCCTTCGGCAGATTCGACATGAAACTCGGACAATATGCAGACAATCAGGTGCTGTTAAGTAACGAGAAGGCCAGGTGGTTAAATGTAATGCAAAGTGAGCTACAATTGGAAAAAATAATGGGCCTCATTCAGCAAAATCTTTTTCTTAAATTTGTCCTGAGAAAGGTCCTATTGTCCAGTTTCAGACAACTCATGTTTCCTCTCTCCCAGTGTTATATGTGGTTATCATACAACAATCCAAGGTGCTAATGGAATTTAATACATGCATGCAGATGCTTTAATAAACCCATGCAATGTCTGTAAGGAGAACTCTAATTATCTTATTAGTTATAGTATAGTAAGTACTGCATGCATATATATGCATAGGGATGCACCAATATAATACAGTACTCGTCGTTGATCAGTCATAGATCCATTAGCCTAAACCATCATGTAAATTCTGAACTAAACTTTTACAAGACGTGGCACTTTACGTTGTAATTTTGATCTTTTTATTTAATAATGTTTTTTTTCAATGCTGATAAAAGTTATGTGTGTGTGAAATAAAAAGAACTTTCAGTATCGCGGTACTGGGTTGTGTTGTGCTTGAGCATTTAGGGTAAAGTTTGAGTTTGAGATCGATGTTATTCAGATGGCTATTTAAGCAAAGTGCATCCAGACAAACACATAATTAACAGCTTAGATGTTTAAGAGAGGGGAAAAGATGGTTTCAGACTGGTATCTGCAGATACTCAAGGTGGCGGTATCAGTATCAATATCAATATCAGGCATTAACAAGTGGTATCGAGACACCCCTATAATGCCATGATAACAATTTATGCTATTTCATATGCAGTGTTAACTTATACAAGATGCAATCAAAAACATTACCGACTACTCAAATGTATATTTACTTCGCTTCAAGAACTAAATAACATTGTTTGCTTTTTTGTCAAATTATTCATTTTGAGTTTTGGTTATTTGATGGACTTAAAATATGATGAATTCTGGATACAATCCTTTATGGCTTAAATTACATACATGTCTCCAACCAAAATGGTTTTATATTGTTGAGAATTGACTGGAATTGTTTGTTTATGTGTATTATGGTATAATATTTTAATTTATTTAATCTACTACAAACATGACCGAATGCCTTTCAAGTAAAGACATAGTAAAAGCTATAAACGTGAATGGACGTGGAACGTGAATCACTTTATATTAACAGAGAAATAGCTGATACAATTCTCTGTGTCACCACATAGTTCAACTGGTTACATCCAGTGGAATGAAAGCATATCACTATATGCTGTATGTCCTATAGGATTTAAAGGCAATTGTTATGTTAGTTCTTTTAATTTTACTGGTCATTTACAGTTTTGCAGACATATGAATTAACATATTTTAATTGCATGTGTCTCATTGCCCATGTGCTAATGCAGACATCCTTGAATGAGACAGACATATGTTGATTAGGAGCTGAACGTTTTTGGTATGGTACATGTCATCGTGTGGGGGGAGCACAGTGATTCACACAGTTACAAAAATATCACTGAACAATGCAGTGCTATTATAACACTAGTAAAACACTACATAATGTCTTACTAACAGCTCATTCACCCGTTCAGTGGATATTTTATGGTCTACATGTAGATTAAAAGCAATACAGCCCTTACAAAAACCTGCTGCTGAGACTGCAGTGCTGGACTAGTGAATCGCACCTGAACAGTATATTAATTAGTTTAAGATATAAATACATATAACTACATATAACTTTTAGAACTTTTTGAACAGAGAATATTACTTACAGGACTTCACCTGTAAAATCAATCAAATAATCAGTGTGTAATCTGCAGTTTTGAGATTCAGTAACAATCAGGAGCTCAATTGATCATTCATTCATTCATTCCTCTAACCCAGGGTTTCTCAATCTGTGGACCACAAACTTGGGGTGCGTTTCCCAAAACCATAGTTGCTACGTTAGCAACTTATATAGTTGGAACGATACAACTGCGATGCAAAACCATGGTTGGAACTATGGAGGTAAATAACATAGCCCAAATCATCGGTAAGCGACACAGGTGTTTCCCAAAACCATAGTTCCACCGAACGTTCGCAAACACTGTGGTTGTGTAGTTGTGCAGCTGTAGACCTGCAGTTAGAAGCTTAGTTCCTGGTGATGATGTCATCGATGATGCAGGACGCAGTAGAAGGGAACATGTCAGTAAGCTAAAATAATTTACATCAGGGTTCTGGTACATTTAGAACATCAAATGCTGCAAACATGTAGTATTTAATGTATGTCCTAATATATATCTGTGTTTATGAGTACAGCTGGATTTATCAAATCCTCATAACTCATTTGTTGGTCAGCTGTGTAATGTTAGCCTAGGCCTATGATAAAGGTTTCATCAAGTTAGTCTTTATTATAAACATATCATAAAAGACAACGTAGAAAACTTTACAGTACTTTAATAAATCAGTTCTTAATCACTAAAAATCGGTTTCGTTATCATTAATTACATTAATTATATGTTTATGATATGAATAAATATGAGAAGCCTAAATAATAAAATAATAATGTATACTGATTCTCATATTTTGGCCTTATATTACAAGGTTTGTGAGTTGTTGCACGTTTCCCGTTGTGAAAGTCAAACCGAACACATTTGGAAACACGGTAGTTCGAACTATAGTGGTTCAAACCAACATGGCTCTAACTGCTGGGGTACAAACAAACAATCGTACTTTAGAGGTTAATTAGTTTAATGATGCATTGTACCATGTTAGTTCAGTGCTAACCCCTGTCCGGAATGGGACCTATCCTCAGTGGAAGACATTAGTCCATACTGGGCTGGTAATGGCACTTTGTCATAAAAGTATAAATGAAAAAAAAAGTAGTATTAATTTAGTAAAATCAAGGCATCAATTGCGTTCAGAAAACAAAAACAAACATATATACTATATATACATATATACTAGAAAACATTATATAAACAATAACAGAAACACACAAATAAATACATATTGCAGAAGTAACAATATACGCACATGTAATGAAATATCAGCAGTTTTAGACAACGCAGCCGCAGGTGCCTGATTTAGACAATTAGCTAACCAAAAATGGAAATTTCTTAAATGAAGGAAGAATGCCGACACAGTTCCTCAGAAAAAGCAAAAAATCAAAACCCAGACTACATCAAACATAGATTTGCACGGGGGAAGCTGATAATGCTAACCCCAAAAGCCCAGTGTGTGGGTTGACTCCTTCAAATGAAACACTTAAATGCGATGGACTGCAGCTTCAAAACAAATCAGTTATTTCCACAACATCACAGTCCAGTGTGCCCTGGAAGCTAGTTACCTCCTACCCAGACATGTTACATGGATTAAGAAAGCTTTTACGATCGCTGAGGATTTGGTGCTACAAGCCGCCACAGATACGTGCCGTGAGATGATCGACGAAGCTGCAGCAAAAAACTACTGAAAGTACCGCTCTGAAATGATAGCATAATTAGACGGGTTGTTGAGGTGTGGACTGACATACAGAGCAGGCTTTTAGACAGGATTAAGGAAAGTCCACATTTCACTCTGTAACTAGATGAGTCAACTGATGTTAAAAACAATTTTACATAAAAAGTTGAGGTTGTTTTCTTCCGTGCTGTTATGCTTTCTATTATAAACAGGTGAGCCATGAGGTTGAGAACACATGCTCTAACCTTTATCATAAAACATAAAATCCAATTTCCATCTGGACATCCCTAAACTGAACTATGAATTTGTTCCTTCAGTAACTTTGATGGATTATAAGAGTTCGTATTTATAAATAATTTTAAAATGGTGTTTTATTGGCGTTTGTTTATTGAATCAGCTGTGCAAGATTTTTTGATATAAAGGAAACTCGCTCATCCCCTTTCCCTCCCATTGCTCACTAGCAGCTCAACACAGGGTCACAACATTTCATGTCCTGAGAAGCACTGCTGTGTCTGATCCACTCACACCAGCACAAAACACACTAACACACCACCACCACGTCAGTGTCACTGCAGTGCTGAGAATGATCCACCTCCCACATAATACCTGCTCTGTGGAGGTCCTGTGGGGGTCCTGACTATTGAAGAACAGGGTAATAAAGTATACAGAGAAACAGATGGACTGCGGTCTGTAACTGTAGAATTACACAATGCTCCTATATATTTTATCAGTGGAGCTGATAAAAATGGACAATCAGTGTTTATACAACGAGACATACCTAATGAAGTGCTCAATGAGTGTATTAAGTTTGGCAATTATTTAGGAGGTGCTATGAAAATATTTGATCAAAAAATGGTCAAGTTCATAAAAATATCCAAATCATGTTCAAGTGATGACATTTCAGTGTAGCCTGTGCTCTGCTTGAAGTAACAACATATGACAACACATGAAAATACTTTCTGATTAAAACTGATTAATTGCTGGGAGTTAAAAGATCTGGCCTAGCTACTAAAGTGTTTGATAGTATGTGCATGTGTTACATTAGGAAATATGCAAAAATATATAGTATATGTAATATACACAGTGTGTGCGTCGGGGGAGTTTTTGAACTGCAGTGTGTCACAGTGGACAATGGAACCACAATGATTTCCCCTCTTACAAAAACCTCTCAGACAGAGCTCTTCAGCTATCTACCCATAAAGTAGCAGACAGATAAAAATGCACAGACTAACTTGCTTTTATAGTTGTATGTAAAAATGAGTTAAATGACATGGTTTGATGATTTTCTAGGTGGAAAATCATCAAACACTTCAGCACTTCAGCACTATTTTAACATGTGTTACAACCATCAGCATTTTAATACACAATTACTGTTTATTTGCTAAAATGAACATATTAGGTGAAAAATAAAACTTGTCCTGTCAAAGGCCTGTCAAATTTCATAGTATATTTTATTTTTCCAATATGTTCAGCCTACCAAATAGGTAGAAATTGTTATCTAAAAAGAGACAAATTTATGTCTGTCTTATGTATGTCTTATCTTCACTTAGAAAATCAACTAAAGTTGTCATTTATCTGGGGGTCTCAACACTTGTACAAGTGTACAGCTCTGAAAGTATAAACATCCATTGTTTGCTTCATTTATCTGTTATTTTACTGGACAACGCAGTGCTGTATTACACCCTGTGAAAGATCTACACAGTTCATTGCATAATACAATTTTTAGTGGATTTTTAGAGAATTTTTAGAGTAGTAATAAGTTTAGGGGGCCAGGTTTATGTGTTAACTTCATGCAAGCGGAAACATTCCCCAGCATAGACCTCTGAAGGCATTTTGTTGGAGATCCTTGCCCATATCATGGCCAGGATCTTCAGGTCTAAACCAGTTTTCACTTCATATATGACACCAGACCCACACAAACCACCCCACAACCCCACACAGAACACCTGCAACACAAGTACACATGTCAACCAACACCAACAATCCAAACCACAAACGTCTAAGTTGCTTCCACTGTGGTCACAGCCCTTCCTGAGAGCCTCCTTGCACAGTTACCACATATGGTCCCACCTCCCACACTCCTGCGGCAGCACGGCCAGTGGCAGGACACCACAACGCCACCTCTTCAAAGGTTAGCCATCTAGGTAGCCGTGCAGCCGTCCCATCATCCATGATTTTACCTTACATTACAAAGTGTATATTGTAGAGCGACCATACATCCTCTTTTACTGAATATGTTCTCTTCTTGGAAAAGACTTGAAGCTTTCACCTGCAAAACCTGTTGCAAAACTGTTAGAACGATGGATAAAAAACTTTTCATGGCCTAAACTGTACAGGACGCTGATGGGCATGAACAGACAGCAAGTCAAACTTACTGGCAGAGACAATCACAGTATACATATCAGCAGCGAAACCAATCAGAGTCTCTGTTTCAGTGACAGAACCAATCAGAGTCTCAATTTTAGCAGCAAAACCAATGAGGGTCTCAATTTCAGCTGCACAAACAGAGTCTCCATTTCAGCGGCAGAACCAATCAGAGTCTCCATTTCAGCAGCAGAACCAATCACAGTCTCCATTTCAGCAGCAGAACCGATCAGAGTCTCCATTTTAGCAGCAGAATCAATCAGAATCTCCATTTTAGCAGCCAAACCAATCAGAGTCTCCATTTTAACAGCAGTCTATCAGAATTTCCATTTCAGCAGCAGAACCAATCAGAGTCTCCATTTCAAAGATAGAACCAATCAGAGTCTCCATTTCAGCAGCAGAACCAATCAATCTCCACTTCAGCACCAAAACAAATCAGAATTGCCATTTCAGCAGCAGAACCAATCAGAGACTCAATTTCAGCAGCAGAACCAATCAGAAACAAACTTATCTCTATCTGTTTTTAGCATTTTATGATGCCTAAAGTTAAAAGGACTAGAAGAAGCTTAAATGGCCATAATGGAAAAGAAGACATTTGTTACTTGTAGCTGTTCATGTATTAATGTTTAAAAGCATAGTGATTGTGGATGCATATGTCATCTATGTCCATGCATTAAACTGGCTTGCAGCCTGGATGAGAGACTTGAGGATTGTCCACAGACAGCGGCAGAGTTGAGAGATGACACAGCTGAGAAAGGAGGAAAATATACACTCATCATCAATAGAACAGCTGCACCCAGAAAGAAGTGTGGGATTGCAGTGCTGTTGGGAAGGAAGATAAAGGTTACCAGGAACAATAAATGATGATAAATTTAGACTGATATGGGCAATATTTAATGAGCTACACATACAGAAGTGGTGTCTCTCAGTATGGTGTCGGGCCGCCATGTTTGCTAATGCAACATGGCAAACGTCTCGCATGGAGTTGTAGAGGTTCCTAATGCATTACAGGGCATCATTGCTCACTGTATGTCCGCAATTGTGGCTGTTGGGTCAGTCAGGTACAGTGATAAGGCCCGTCCTTGCTTAAGTTACATGTGCAGTCAAGAATGAAACCGGAAGCCGCTTGCATGTCTCATGATGTCAAACCTAGACATCGAGTTTCATTCCTGTCGCTTGATTCCTTCTGGGTGCAGCTAGTTGTGCAATTTACACTGAGTTGTGTTAGCAAACAAACAATTTCTGTTGTACTAAAATGTGGTTGTGATGGTAAAGTGTCAGGAATAACAAACTTAGTTTGATGCGCGCAGAGCTAAAAGTCAAATGAGATTTATTAAACAGATTGGTAGTGAAGAACAACAGCATGAACCAGGCAATCATTACAGAGGGAACAAGGCAGAGGCATAACCAGGGAGGTAGGCAGGGGTCGAGAACCAGAGAGTAGGAGAGACAGGCAAACAAATCCAAAGGAGTAAGACAAGAGCATAAACCAACAAACAAATAGAAAGTCAAAAACCAGAAGGGCAAAACCAATCAGCAACCAGATAAGACGGGAGAACCGAGAGACAGAGAGAGTCAAAAACCAAAGGGAAGTCAAAACCAGAGAATACAAACAGAGAAGGCAAGCGAGAACACTCAGTATGTAAACTGGGTTTGGTAATACTTTGCAGTGTGTATGCGTGGCTAAGGGTTTAAATGCTAGCGGTGAAATGAGAAGCAGGTGTGTGTAATCAGTACTGGCATGAGGAGCCAGAGAATGAGGTGTGATCGGACAGTTCGGGGCATATGACAGTGATCGGGTAGTGAACTCTGGGAAATGGAGTTCAAGAGAATCTAGGTGTCAGGGAAACACGGAGGCATGACATAAAGACAAATTGTGATGGTAGAGGCAAGCTATTGTTCAATCATAACGGTTTGAATAAACTTATAACAAAAGTTTCATTGACAGGGAGTATATGATTGTCATCCACATTTCTTTGATATGGGTTTAATTTTATTAAATAAACTGAACAATTTTACTTCTACTAAGGCTTCATATTTCCTCCTATTATAGAATATTTTGTTTAAAAAAATGATTTTTCATACACCTAAAAAACTGACTTTGTTTGTTGCCTCTACTTCCCCCAGTACAACTGTAAGACTTGAAGATATGTTATTAGCTGTACTCATACATGCATATTCAGTCTCCATCTTCAACATCAGCACACGAAAACAGAGATTCTGCAGTGGCAACCCCACTGTGGCTTGTTTATGCAATATTAGGAAACTGGCCGGAAACTGAACGCTGTCCTCTGTGAGGCAGGTGTTTCCTGATTAAACTTTAGATGCTCTCCACACACCACAGGTCTGTTGCCGCAGAATACGTTTTTTTAGTTTTAGTTTCTGACGGTTCCGTTTAGTTAAATTAATAATAATAACAAAAAGTAAAAAGTAAGCAGGA
>JAVGWN010000572.1:0-14028 GCA_034552555.1 Semaprochilodus insignis
CTGTCCACTCCTTGGTCAGTTGGTTTGTGTACACCAGCGTGTGTGTGCATATGGTGCAGTGTAAATGGGTGTTTTAGTAATGGTGTGTATCACTGTGATGGGAGCTACCCCAGTGACACAGAACTTTACAAATATTGTATGCAGGAAATTAGCAGCAGTCCAGGCAGTTTTTGTTGCCGGGTTAATAGAATATTAATCACAGAGACAGAGTTGAGGACATTGGTGTGAGGAGATGAGCTGGGAATGAGAATGTGTTGGTAGTTGTTTTTGTATTGGAATGTATCACTGTGTATACAGCGGGGTGGGGTGGGCACAATGATTGAAGCTATTACAAAAACCTGCTGTATTAGAATTGTAGTATCATATCTATTAGTGTTATATCTATTAGTGTCATATCTATAAGTGTTATAGTCACTAGAGTTATATATCTATTAGTGTCATAGAAATTAGTGTGATATCTATTAATGTTATATCCATTTGTGTTATAGTCACTAGAGTTATTTATCTATTGGTATTATATCTATTAGTGTTATATATATTAGTGTCATATTTATTAATGTTATATCCATTTCTGTTATAGTCACTAGAGTTATATCTATTAGGGTTATAGCCATTAGTGCTGTATCAATTAGTGTTATATCTATTAGTGTTATAGCTATTCGTGTTATAACTACTAGTGGTATCTCTCTTAATTTAAGAGTTGTATTTTAGAAATCAAAATTAAGTTCACAGTCCAAAATAATAACAATAATAATAATAAAATAATAATAAAATAATACATCAATAATAACAACAACAATAACATGGAAAACATGAACAACAAGAAGAATAATAACAATCTATTTATCTATCTATTGTTTTCCTCTTCCAGTAGGATTACCTTGTATTTAATCTCCTTTTGATCATACATTAACAGCCCCACAGACAAATCAATTACACACAGCTTTTTTTTACATGTGAGGTTCATTCTGTCCACTCCTTGGTCAGTTGGTTTGTGTACACCAGCGTGTGTGTGTATGGTGCAGTGTAAATGGGTGTTTTAGTGATGGTGTGTATGACTGTGATGGGAGCTACCATAATGATACAGACCTTTACAAATACTGTAAGAAGGACAATAGCAGCAGTCCAGGCAGTTTTTGTTGCCGGGTCAATAGAATATTAATCACAGAGCCAGAGTTAAGGATATTGGTGCAAGGAGATGACCTGGGAATGAGAATGTGTTGGCAGTTGTTTTTGTATTGGAATGTATCACTGGGTATACGGGGGGGTGGACACAGTGATTGAAGCTATTACAAAAACCTGCTGTATTAGAAGTGTAGTGTCATATCAATTAGTATTATATCTATTACTGTTACATCTATTAGTGTCATATCTATAAGTGTTATAGTCACTAGAGTTATATATCTATTAGTGTCATAGAAATTAGTGTGATATCTAGTAATGTTTTATCCATTTGTGTTATAATCACTAGAGTTATTTATCTATTAGTATTATATCTAATAGTGTTATATGTATTAGTGTTATATCTCTTAGTGTCATATATATAAGTGTTATATATATTAGTGTTATATCTATTACTGTCATGTATATTAGTGCTATATCTATTAGTGTCATATTTATTAATGTTATATCCATTTCTGTTATAGTCACTAGAGTTATATCTATTAGGGTTATAGCCATTAGTGTTACAGCCATTAGAGTTATATCTATTAGGGTTATAGCCATTAGTGTTACAGCCATTAGAGTTATATCTATTAGGGTTATAGCCATTAGTGTTGTATCAATTAGTATTATATCTATTGGTGTTATAGCTATTCGTGTTATAACTACTAGTGGTATCTCTCTTAATTTAAGAGTTGTATTTTAGAAATCAAAATTAAGTTCACAGTCCAAAATAATAACAATAATAATAATAATAAAATAATACATCAATAATAACAACAATAACATGGAAAACATAAACAACAAGAAGAATAATAACAATCTATTTATCTATCTATTGTTTTCCTCTTCCAGTTGTATTACCTCATATTTAATCTCCTTTTGATCATGCATTAACAGCCCTGCAGAAAAATCAATTACATACAGTTTTTTTTTTACATGTGAGGTTCATTCTGTCCACTTCTTGGTCAGTTGGTTTGTGTACACCAGCGTGTGTGTGTATGGTGCAGTGTAAATGGGTGTTTTGGTGATGGTGTGTATCACGGTGTATGGAGTGGCCACAGTGATACAGACCTTTACAAATACTACATGTAGGAAAATAACAGCCGTCCAGGCAGCGGTTTGCGTGACCGGGTCATTAGAAGATTAATCAGAGAGACAAAGTTAATGCCGTCTGGTTGGGGAGACAAGCCGGGAATGAGAATGTGTTCGCTGTTGTTTTTGTATTGGAATGTATCACTGTGTATACGGGTAGCCACAGTGACAGAACACATTACAAAAACCTGCTGTGGACTTAATAATGTTAATAAAGAGCTGGACTTTTAGAGAGCAAGTTTAAGGGTAGCGGCCAAAATAAAAACGGCAATAACAATGATGATAACAACAACAACAACAACAGCAACAACAACAACACTGTTACAGTCAATGTGCAACAGCTCTAGTCACATGGCATCATTTCTGCTGGTATTGCAAGTGAAACAAAGGAACAAATTTCAATATTTTTTCTGCATAAAAAAAATTAAAACACAAAATTGAACATCTGGCATGACTTTTGCACAGGACACATTTTATGTTTTATATGTATAATAAATAAATAAAGTGAAATTGTGCATTAACTTTTCACTTAATTTTTTCATTAAATTTTCACTTAGAAATCCAACAAACCATAATTTGGGTGCATAAACTTACAATATTCAATATTTAAAATAATGTAAAATGCAGTATTGCAGTAATGTATTTTTACGAACTGACCTGAGCAGAAAACAACAGAAGCACTTTTGCCCTATTAGCTCAGTTGTTTATGAAA
Organism: Semaprochilodus insignis; assembly: GCA_034552555.1. NCBI lineage: Eukaryota > Metazoa > Chordata > Actinopteri > Characiformes > Prochilodontidae > Semaprochilodus > Semaprochilodus insignis. The sequence goes on from JAVGWN010000572.1 coordinate 2,969, forward strand.
TGCCCATGTTTACTAGCAGAGAACAACCAAAAGCCCAGGAAATCTTTGCTGTATATCGCAGGTGTAACATACATTGCGATAACTTGACCAGCAGCAAATAAAAGCTGAACACTGTAACTGAAAGTTATTTGAATATTTTCCGGAATTATTATGCATTCATGATTAAATTAATTTTGTACACTTGTGCCAACCAACCCCATCCCTGGTACATGTTTTGGGGATAGTTGGCTTAACTATTTGTTCCAAACAAGCAAAGCAACAAATAAAAAAATAACCGGAGCTTTTAAGATTAAGGAGTCCTTTGTGAGATGATGCAACCTGTCAAATTTATACAAATAATAGAGGGCAACATATCACCCAGAAATACACAGCCACTCCTCAACATCAAATCTCTCTACTCTCCAAGAGCGTATAGGCTGAAAATGTGACAACCAACCCCAAAATCAGTGCGCCAACCATCCACATCCCTCAGGACATGGCATTTAATTCATTTGCTTTATGTTAGATGGCTAGAATTATCTACATATAGATAGAATTTACATTTCAATGAAAATATAGCTGTCATTTCTGTCAATGGAATTTATACTGAATCAAAATGAAATGAAATGTTAATAAAATTTGTAGGTAAAATGTTGGTCATTTTAATTTGTATATTGAGAGCTCTCCCTTACTGACTTAGATCTTAATACTGACTGTGCCGACCAACCTCTGTGCCAACTGAACCCGGTTCTACATAACCCAAAACAGCAAACAGTGATTTTAACAATACCACCAGTTACATTACGGTCATGTCACAAATAAGTTGAAAATAAAAATAATACGAAATAGAGATACATTAAAACAACCAGCTGTCAGTAATGATGCCAAGTTTAGTTTAGCCAAATTTATATGAAAAATAATAATTCATAAAAATTAATTGCCAATGCTACTAAGAATGCTGGGAAGGCTTTTTAGTGTCAGGGCTAATTAACAAATTAATTTAGTGACATGCTAGTCCAATTGTCACTTCACCAGGATGATGCCACATTTAACTGACCTCACATCTATTTTCTAATGCCAGATTAAAAGTGTTGTAAAGTAATGAGAGTAGTTTTTTCAAATGGGGGTGGTCTATATGGCACAAATATTATATCACAACACTTTAATGCATTTTCACCATATGCAATATGCATCATAATGTTTTGCTGAAACAGATAAAATGGAATGTGTAGTACCATATATGACAAATCCACTACTACTACTACTACTACTATTACTACTACTATTACTACCACTAATACTACTACTACTATTACTACTACTACTACTACCACTAATACTACTACTACTATTACTACTTCAGACGCATCTCTGCTTAGCTCCTTGCTTAGCTTTTTATCTTTCATACTTTTCTTAATTTTTAGAGGTTTTCAGTGTTTTATTTCTGAGCTTGTTATATGGATAAGGCAGGATAACTACAAAACCATTTTATAGTACTTTTTACAACGCTTTTTAGTGTTTTTTGTGACAGAGATATAGAAACAGGAATCAGCAAAGCTCCTGTTGACTTCTAGCAAGGAAATCTACAGAATGCCTCCTCAGGTTTCAGAGCACATGTGCTGCCAGAATTGTTACAGTCTTCTACAAAAGATGACTGTTCTGGAAACAAGTTTTCGGACCTTGCTGTCGGAGTTTAGGAACTGGCATTCCTGTGCTGCTCAAGGTCTATCAGCGTCTGGGAGTTCGGACAGCGGACAACGGGCGGAGGGCTTATCGAGGCAGTGGGCAGTGAAGACACACAGACCCGGACCACCAGAACGCATGGATGGAGCCCCAAATGTGAGTACAGCTGATAGAAATAAGCAAAATCAGCAATGGATTCGTGTGGGAGCAAAACCCAAACAACGCTGCATTAAATAGGGCTGATTTTGCTCACTGTGTAATGAAACACATAGTTACTCAGAGTTCTTCAAGTAGCCACAATATGCTCAGAAAAGCATACTGTGACATGTGACAATAATCATAACATAATATAACCACATTGCCCACCCCTAGTTTAAAATAAAGAGTTTTACTAAAGCAGAGATCTGCAGGGTGAAATCTGCAAAACGTGGGAGGCGGGCTGTGAAATTTGAGCCCAAGACGTTTGTTCAAGAAATGGCACCTTCTGCAGAAATAGCTCCTGTTGAAGACTATCCAGCCCTTTTTCAGGATTACATCGACCAGAACAATAAACCAGGAATACTTACGATATTGCACCTGGATTTATGCGGATGTTCTGGATATGGTTTTGCGTTTTTGGTCTATTAAAGCTGCACTTACTCCTGCTGTAGGGAGCTGAACAAATGCAGTCTGCTGGAGGTTTTTGTGCAGCGATATAAGGCAGTGATAACTACGACCACGGCGATTTGCAGGTGGACAAAAACCCCACAGGCTGAGACCTCAGGATCTGAGACGTTTGGCAGGAAGGGCTTCGATAACAGAGGAAAGAACACCCTAGAAGCTGAATAGGTCACAATATATTCACCTCTGCCAGGCACCAACTAACCTACCAATAGAGGAGGATGTCATTCTGGTGTGTATTTAGTTTATATATCATATCTTTATTGAGACTTCACTTCTCAGAAGAGTCCGCAAGGTTCAATACAAGAAGCACTTTGAGAAACAGAGGTAACTGCTGTAGTTCACTGCTCCAAAAGCAGACTGAGTGTCCTTTTCCGTTCAGAACTGCTCCTACTGCAAGCCCTGTTGTGCAGAGGGCTATTTGTCATGGTGCGAGTCACTGTGGAATATAGCGGGTCACTGTGATAGAAACCATGACAAAATCTCCTTCGGCAGATTCGACATGAAACTCGGACAATATGCAGACAATCAGGTGCTGTTAAGTAACGAGAAGGCCAGGTGGTTAAATGTAATGCAAAGTGAGCTACAATTGGAAAAAATAATGGGCCTCATTCAGCAAAATCTTTTTCTTAAATTTGTCCTGAGAAAGGTCCTATTGTCCAGTTTCAGACAACTCATGTTTCCTCTCTCCCAGTGTTATATGTGGTTATCATACAACAATCCAAGGTGCTAATGGAATTTAATACATGCATGCAGATGCTTTAATAAACCCATGCAATGTCTGTAAGGAGAACTCTAATTATCTTATTAGTTATAGTATAGTAAGTACTGCATGCATATATATGCATAGGGATGCACCAATATAATACAGTACTCGTCGTTGATCAGTCATAGATCCATTAGCCTAAACCATCATGTAAATTCTGAACTAAACTTTTACAAGACGTGGCACTTTACGTTGTAATTTTGATCTTTTTATTTAATAATGTTTTTTTTCAATGCTGATAAAAGTTATGTGTGTGTGAAATAAAAAGAACTTTCAGTATCGCGGTACTGGGTTGTGTTGTGCTTGAGCATTTAGGGTAAAGTTTGAGTTTGAGATCGATGTTATTCAGATGGCTATTTAAGCAAAGTGCATCCAGACAAACACATAATTAACAGCTTAGATGTTTAAGAGAGGGGAAAAGATGGTTTCAGACTGGTATCTGCAGATACTCAAGGTGGCGGTATCAGTATCAATATCAATATCAGGCATTAACAAGTGGTATCGAGACACCCCTATAATGCCATGATAACAATTTATGCTATTTCATATGCAGTGTTAACTTATACAAGATGCAATCAAAAACATTACCGACTACTCAAATGTATATTTACTTCGCTTCAAGAACTAAATAACATTGTTTGCTTTTTTGTCAAATTATTCATTTTGAGTTTTGGTTATTTGATGGACTTAAAATATGATGAATTCTGGATACAATCCTTTATGGCTTAAATTACATACATGTCTCCAACCAAAATGGTTTTATATTGTTGAGAATTGACTGGAATTGTTTGTTTATGTGTATTATGGTATAATATTTTAATTTATTTAATCTACTACAAACATGACCGAATGCCTTTCAAGTAAAGACATAGTAAAAGCTATAAACGTGAATGGACGTGGAACGTGAATCACTTTATATTAACAGAGAAATAGATGATACAATTCTCTGTGTCACCACATAGTTCAACTGGTTACATCCAGTGGAATGAAAGCATATCACTATATGCTGTATGTCCTATAGGATTTAAAGGCAATTGTTATGTTAGTTCTTTTAATTTTACTGGTCATTTACAGTTTTGCAGACATATGAATTAACATATTTTAATTGCATGTGTCTCATTGCCCATGTGCTAATGCAGACATCCTTGAATGAGACAGACATATGTTGATTAGGAGCTGAACGTTTTTGGTATGGTACATGTCATCGTGTGGGGGGAGCACAGTGATTCACACAGTTACAAAAATATCACTGAACAATGCAGTGCTATTATAACACTAGTAAAACACTACATAATGTCTTACTAACAGCTCATTCACCCGTTCAGTGGATATTTTATGGTCTACATGTAGATTAAAAGCAATACAGCCCTTACAAAAACCTGCTGCTGAGACTGCAGTGCTGGACTAGTGAATCGCACCTGAACAGTATATTAATTAGTTTAAGATATAAATACATATAACTACATATAACTTTTAGAACTTTTTGAACAGAGAATATTACTTACAGGACTTCACCTGTAAAATCAATCAAATAATCAGTGTGTAATCTGCAGTTTTGAGATTCAGTAACAATCAGGAGCTCAATTGATCATTCATTCATTCATTCCTCTAACCCAGGGTTTCTCAATCTGTGGACCACAAACTTGGGGTGCGTTTCCCAAAACCATAGTTGCTACGTTAGCAACTTATATAGTTGGAACGATACAACTGCGATGCAAAACCATGGTTGGAACTATGGAGGTAAATAACATAGCCCAAATCATCGGTAAGCGACACAGGTGTTTCCCAAAACCATAGTTCCACCGAACGTTCGCAAACACTGTGGTTGTGTAGTTGTGCAGCTGTAGACCTGCAGTTAGAAGCTTAGTTCCTGGTGATGATGTCATCGATGATGCAGGACGCAGTAGAAGGGAACATGTCAGTAAGCTAAAATAATTTACATCAGGGTTCTGGTACATTTAGAACATCAAATGCTGCAAACATGTAGTATTTAATGTATGTCCTAATATATATCTGTGTTTATGAGTACAGCTGGATTTATCAAATCCTTATAACTCATTTGTTGGTCAGCTGTGTAATGTTAGCCTAGGCCTATGATAAAGGTTTCATCAAGTTAGTCTTTATTATAAACATATCATAAAAGACAACGTAGAAAACTTTACAGTACTTTAATAAATCAGTTCTTAATCACTAAAAATCGCTTTCGTTATCATTAATTACATTAATTATATGTTTATGATATGAATAAATATGAGAAGCCTAAATAATAAAATAATAATGTATACTGATTCTCATATTTTGGCCTTATATTACAAGGTTTGTGAGTTGTTGCACGTTTCCCGTTGTGAAAGTCAAACCGAACACATTTGGAAACACGGTAGTTCGAACTATAGTGGTTCAAACCAACATGGCTCTAACTGCTGTGGTACAAACAATCGTACTTTAGATGTTAATTAGTTTAATGATGCATTGTACCATGTTAGTTCAGTGCTAACCCCTGTCCGGAATGGGACCTATCCTCAGTGGAAGACATTAGTCCATACTGGGCTGGTAATGGCACTTTGTCATAAAAGTATAAATGAAAAAAAAAAGCAGTATTAATTTAGTAAAATCAAGACATCAATTGCGTTCAGAAAACAAAAACAAACATATATACTATATATACATATATACTAGAAAACATTATATAAACAATAACAGAAACACACAAATAAATACATATTGCAGAAGTAACAATATACGCACATGTAATGAAATATCAGCAGTTTTAGACAACGCAGCCGCAGGTGCCTGATTTAGACAATTAGCTAACCAAAAATGGAAATTTCTTAAATGAAGGAAGAATGCCGACACAGTTCCTCAGAAAAAGCAAAAAATCAAAACCCAGACTACATCAAACATAGATTTGCACGGGGGAAGCTGATAATGCTAACCCCAAAAGCCCAGTGTGTGGGTTGACTCCTTCAAATGAAACACTTAAATGCGATGGACTGCAGCTTCAAAACAAATCAGTTATTTCCACAACATCACAGTCCAGTGTGCCCTGGAAGCTAGTTACCTCCTACCCAGACATGTTACATGGATTAAGAAAGCTTTTACGATCGCTGAGGATTTGGTGCTACAAGCCGCCACAGATACGTGCCGTGAGATGATCGACGAAGCTGCAGCAAAAAACTACTGAAAGTACCGCTCTGGAATGATAGCATAATTAGACGGGTTGTTGAGGTGTGGACTGACATACAGAGCAGGCTTTTAGACAGGATTAAGGAAAGTCCACATTTCACTCTGTAACTAGACAAGTCAACTGATGTTAAAAACAATTTTACATAAAAAGTTGAGGTTGTTTTCTTCCGTGCTGTTATGCTTTCTATTATAAACAGGTGAGCCATGAGGTTGAGAACACATGCTCTAACCTTTATCATAAAACATAAAATCCAATTTCCATCTGGACATCCCTAAACTGAACTATGAATTTGTTCCTTCAGTAACTTTGATGGATTATAAGAGTTCGTATTTATAAATAATTTTAAAATGGTGTTTTATTGGCGTTTGTTTATTGAATCAGCTGTGCAAGATTTTTTGATATAAAGGAAACTCGCTCATCCCCTTTCCCTCCCATTGCTCACTAGCAGCTCAACACAGGGTCACAACATTTCATGTCCTGAGAAGCACTGCTGTGTCTGATCCACTCACACCAGCACAAAACACACTAACACACCACCACCACGTCAGTGTCACTGCAGTGCTGAGAATGATCCACCTCCCACATAATACCTGCTCTGTGGAGGTCCTGTGGGGGTCCTGACTATTGAAGAACAGGGTAATAAAGTATACAGAGAAACAGATGGACTGCGGTCTGTAACTGTAGAATTACACAATGCTCCTATATATTTTATCAGTGGAGCTGATAAAAATGGACAATCAGTGTTTATACAACGAGACATACCTAATGAAGTGCTCAATGAGTGTATTAAGTTTGGCAATTATTTAGGAGGTGCTATGAAAATATTTGATCAAAAAATGGTCAAGTTCATAAAAATATCCAAATCATGTTCAAGTGATGACATTTCAGTGTAGCCTGTGCTCTGCTTGAAGTAACAACATATGACAACACATGAAAATACTTTCTGATTAAAATTGATTAATTGCTGGGAGTTAAAAGATCTGGCCTAGCTACTAAAGTGTTTGATAGTATGTGCATGTGTTACATTAGGAAATATGCAAAAATATATAGTATATGTAATATACACAGTGTGTGCGTCGGGGGAGTTTTTGAACTGCAGTGTGTCACAGTGGACAATGGAACCACAATGATTTCCCCTCTTACAAAAACCTCTCAGACAGAGCTCTTCAGCTATCTACCCATAAAGTAGCAGACAGATAAAAATGCACAGACTAACTTGCTTTTATAGTTGTATGTAAAAATGAGTTAAATGACATGGTTTGATGATTTTCTAGGTGGAAAATCATCAAACACTTCAGCACTTCAGCACTATTTTAACATGTGTTACAACCATCAGCATTTTAATACACAATTACTGTTTATTTGCTAAAATGAACATATTAGGTGAAAAATAAAACTTGTCCTGTCAAAGGCCTGTCAAATTTCATAGTATATTTTATTTTTCCAATATGTTCAGCCTACCAAATAGGTAGAAATTGTTATCTAAAAAGAGACAAATTTATGTCTGTCTTATGTATGTCTTATCTTCACTTAGAAAATCAACTAAAGTTGTCATTTATCTGGGGGTCTCAACACTTGTACAAGTGTACAGCTCTGAAAGTATAAACATCCATTGTTTGCTTCATTTATCTGTTATTTTACTGGACAACGCAGTGCTGTATTACACCCTGTGAAAGATCTACACAGTTCATTGCATAATACAATTTTTAGTGGATTTTTAGAGAATTTTTAGAGTAGTAATAAGTTTAGGGGGCCAGGTTTATGTGTTAACTTCATGCAAGCGGAAACATTCCCCAGCATAGACCTCTGAAGGCATTTTGTTGGAGATCCTTGCCCATATCATGGCCAGGATCTTCAGGTCTAAACCAGTTTTCACTTCATATATGACACCAGACCCACACAAACCACCCCACAACCCCACACAGAACACCTGCAACACAAGTACACATGTCAACCAACACCAACAATCCAAACCACAAACGTCTAAGTTGCTTCCACTGTGGTCACAGCCCTTCCTGAGAGCCTCCTTGCACAGTTACCACATATGGTCCCACCTCCCACACTCCTGCGGCAGCACGGCCAGTGGCAGGACACCACAACGCCACCTCTTCAAAGGTTAGCCATCTAGGTAGCCGTGCAGCCGTCCCATCATCCATGATTTTACCTTACATTACAAAGTGTATATTGTAGAGCGACCATACATCCTCTTTTACTGAATATGTTCTCTTCTTGGAAAAGACTTGAAGCTTTCACCTGCAAAACTTGTTGCAAAACTGTTAGAACGATGGATAAAAAACTTTTCATGGCCTAAACTGTACAGGACGCTGATGGGCATGAACAGACAGCAAGTCAAACTTACTGGCAGAGACAATCACAGTATACATATCAGCAGCGAAACCAATCAGAGTCTCTGTTTCAGTGACAGAACCAATCAGAGTCTCAATTTTAGCAGCAAAACCAATGAGGGTCTCAATTTCAGCTGCACAAACAGAGTCTCCATTTCAGCGGCAGAACCAATCAGAGTCTCCATTTCAGCAGCAGAACCAATCACAGTCTCCATTTCAGCAGCAGAACCGATCAGAGTCTCCATTTTAGCAGCAGAATCAATCAGAATCTCCATTTTAGCAGCCAAACCAATCAGAGTCTCCATTTTAACAGCAGTCTATCAGAATTTCCATTTCAGCAGCAGAACCAATCAGAGTCTCCATTTCAAAGATAGAACCAATCAGAGTCTCCATTTCAGCAGCAGAACCAATCAATCTCCACTTCAGCACCAAAACAAATCAGAATTGCCATTTCAGCAGCAGAACCAATCAGAGACTCAATTTCAGCAGCAGAACCAATCAGAAACAAACTTATCTCTATCTGTTTTTAGCATTTTATGATGCCTAAAGTTAAAAGGACTAGAAGAAGCTTAAATGGCCATAATGGAAAAGAAGACATTTGTTACTTGTAGCTGTTCATGTATTAATGTTTAAAAGCATAGTGATTGTGGATGCATATGTCATCTATGTCCATGCATTAAACTGGCTTGCAGCCTGGATGAGAGACTTGAGGATTGTCCACAGACAGCGGCAGAGTTGAGAGATGACACAGCTGAGAAAGGAGGAAAATATACACTCATCATCAATAGAACAGCTGCACCCAGAAAGAAGTGTGGGATTGCAGTGCTGTTGGGAAGGAAGATAAAGGTTACCAGGAACAATAAATGATGATAAATTTAGACTGATATGGGCAATATTTAATGAGCTACACATACAGAAGTGGTGTCTCTCAGTATGGTGTCGGGCCGCCATGTTTGCTAATGCAACATGGCAAATGTCTCGCATGGAGTTGTAGAGGTTCCTAATGCATTACAGGGCATCATTGCTCGCTGTATGTCCGCAATTGTGGCTGTTGGGTCAGTCAGGTACAGTGATAAGGCCCGTCCTTGCTTAAGTTACATGTGCAGTCAAGAATGAAACCGGAAGCCGCTTGCATGTCTCATGATGTCAAACCTAGACATCGAGTTTCATTCCTGTCGCTTGATTCCTTCTGGGTGCAGCTAGTTGTGCAATTTACACTGAGTTGTGTTAGCAAACAAACAATTTCTGTTGTACTAAAATGTGGTTGTGATGGTAAAGTGTCAGGAATAACAAACTTAGTTTGATGCGCGCAGAGCTAAAAGTCAAATGAGATTTATTAAACAGATTGGTAGTGAAGAACAACAGCATGAACCAGGCAATCATTACAGAGGGAACAAGGCAGAGGCATAACCAGGGAGGTAGGCAGGGGTCGAGAACCAGAGAGTAGGAGAGACAGGCAAACAAATCCAAAGGAGTAAGACAAGAGCATAAACCAACAAACAAATAGAAAGTCAAAAACCAGAAGGGCAAAACCAATCAGCAACCAGATAAGACGGGAGAACCGAGAGACAGAGAGAGTCAAAAACCAAAGGGAAGTCAAAACCAGAGAATACAAACAGAGAAGGCAAGCGAGAACACTCAGTATGTAAACTGGGTTTGGTAATACTTTGCAGTGTGTATGCGTGGCTAAGGGTTTAAATGCTAGCGGTGAAATGAGAAGCAGGTGTGTGTAATCAGTACTGGCATGAGGAGCCAGAGAATGAGGTGTGATCGGACAGTTCGGGGCATATGACAGTGATCGGGTAGTGAACTCTGGGAAATGGAGTTCAAGAAAATCTAGGTGTCAGGGAAACACGGAGGCATGACATAAAGACAAATTGTGATGGTAGAGGCAAGCTATTGTTCAATCATAACGGTTTGAATAAACTTATAACAAAAGTTTCATTGACAGGGAGTATATGATTGTCATCCACATTTCTTTGATATGGGTTTAATTTTATTAAATAAACTGAACAATTTTACTTCTACTAAGGCTTCATATTTCCTCCTATTATAGAATATTTTGTTTAAAAAAATGATTTTTCATACACCTAAAAAACTGACTTTGTTTGTTGCCTCTACTTCCCCCAGTACAACTGTAAGACTTGAAGATATGTTATTAGCTGTACTCATACATGCATATTCAGTCTCCATCTTCAACATCAGCACACGAAAACAGAGATTCTGCAGTGGCAACCCCACTGTGGCTTGTTTATGCAATATTAGGAAACTGGCCGGAAACTGAACGCTGTCCTCTGTGAGGCAGGTGTTTCCTGATTAAACTTTAGATGCTCTCCACACACCACAGGTCTGTTGCCGCAGAATACGTTTTTTTAGTTTTAGTTTCTGACGGTTCCGTTTAGTTAAATTAATAATAATAACAAAAAGTAAAAAGTAAGCAGGA
>JAVGWN010000573.1:0-14027 GCA_034552555.1 Semaprochilodus insignis
GGCTGAATGGGTGTAGCTGAACCACTGTAGGCTGAATGGGTGGAGCTGAGTTGCTGTAGGTTGAATAGGTGAAGCTAAACTGCCATAGGCTGAATGGGTGAAGCTGAACCACTGTAGGCTGAATGGGTGGAGTTGAATCGCTGTAGGCCGAATAGGTGGGGCTAAACTTCTGTAAGTTGAATGGGTGGAGCTGAACCGCTGTAGGCTGAATAGGTGAAGCTAAACTGCTGTAGGCTGAATGGGTGGAGCTGAACTGCTGTAGGCTGAATGGGTGGAGCTGAACCGCTTTAGGCTGAATGAGTGGAGCTAAACCGCTGTAGGCTGAATAGGTGAAGCTAAACTGCTATAGGCTGAATGGGCAAAGCTGAACCGCTGTAGGCTGAATGGGTGGAGCTGAACCGCTGTAGGCTGAATGGGTGGATTACCTGAGGCATTGTTTAAGCGTGAGTAAGCTCTGCCGGCCGTGTGCTTGTCCAGAGTGCGTTTGAGCAGCAGGTGGCAGAAACAGACCATAACCGGGTTGTTATGGTAATGATCCGCCATTATCATCCCTATCCACACACGGTAGCCTGCGGACACGGGATTGACGGACTGAATACATATATGACAAACAGAACATACACATTTCACATTAAACCAGGCGTAGTCGATCAGCAAAGACAAGCCAGATAACCCCTCAAGTCAGACAGGTGTGGGCGCCCCCAAGCCGTCCCCTGAGGGGGAACACCCCTTCATAGTCAGTTTACAGACCTCCAGACCAAGGACGGACCCTCGTCTGCAACATTCAGACTGCTGTCGGGAGAGACCTGAAACACGTACAGCCACTAGACACGTCAACAAACAGCGTGTCTAAGACCCCTGCTTGCTGTACCTCTATCAAACAGCTCGTAGCCCTTCGGCATGATGGTCCGGTTGATCCGGGACACCAGCAACAAACTGACGAAGATGCTGCTCAGCAGCCGCAAGATGCAGCTCCAGATTCCCAGGATCACGGTGTAGAAGAAGAAGAAGTAGTTGAAGTTGTGGAAGGCTTTCCTGGAGAGGAAATACAGACAGCATTACAGAGATCAGCCGCACACATAGACCACGTGGTAGCATGACGTTCGGGGTCAGCGATCCCACCAAAACAAACCTGTAGGGGTGTCTCCTTTATAAGCCCAGGCAACCTAAACGTGTAGGCTACGTAAATGCGGGTATGTAAATCAAGCTCTTGTGACTACACAGTACACACTCATCATCAACTGAATAGCTGCACCCAGAAGGAGGTGTGGGATTGCAGTGCTGTTGGGAAGGAAGATGTCGGTCTCTCAGTATGGCGTCGGGCCGCCGTGTTTGCTAACCCAACACGCCAGACGTCTCAGCATGGAGCTGTAGAGGTTCCTAATGGTGTCCTGTGATAATCCATCCCATGCAGCTTGAATATCCTCACACAGTTCCTGCAGATGGTGCGGTAGGGGTGGAGGTGGAGTGACACCAGGCCTTCTGGACGTGTGACAACTAACCGTTCATCTTGGTGCTGACCACGGTGCCTCCACACACGGATTCGTTGGTCGTCTCCACCAAGACAAAAGCGGGACCCGTCACTGAAGATGACCCGCTGCCATTCTGAGTCACTCCATGACAGTCTGGTACGACACCATTGCAGTCTTTGGTGACGGTGACGTGGTGTTAAGGACAGTCGTGGTAACGGTCTGTGTGCATGTAGTCCTGCGTGGTGCAGCCGTCTGCCAATGGTGCTGCACTAACAGGATGACTCATGGAGGACATCACCGCTCGCTGAATGTCTGTTATCGTGGCTGTTGGGTCAGTCACGGTGTCAAACCTACCCACCAAGTTTCGTTCCTGCTGGGTGGTTCCTTCTGGGTGCAGCTATTTGTGCTGTTCTTTTGACGATGGAGCTGCACACCAATCGTGAGCAATTCCCCTTCAAGAGTCACATACCTGTTGTTGAGCGCGAGGGGCTTCTGCTTGTCCCGAGGAGACAGATTGTCCTGCAGGAAGAACACCTGAACCAGCAGGACCTGCAGCTTCAGAAGGGCAGGCACGAAGAGGAAGTTCACCCTGTGTAACCCAAATGAACCCAGAATCAGACTCCAAACCATCATTACAGTGAAGGTGAAAGATTTAGGTCAGGTACTGAGAGTTTTTACCGAACCAGCCGCACCGGTGAGCTGGACTCGGAACTACATGGGTCTCTAAAACTCGGCTCTCTGGTGCCACTCCATCATTTTAAGCCAAGCATACACTGTGTGCGATTTTAGGCCGATTTGGTCCGAGCCGACTGAATTTCATGACGGGGGCCGAAGTACAGCTTCCTCGGGGGTCGTTTGCCGTGCAGGGTGAGAGGGGAAGCGATGTCTGGTTAACTGCCAGTGCGGGCTCCGATTGAGCAGCCGGACGAGTTTCCGACCTGCCGGACGTTTTGGTGGCTTGTCTCACAGTTTGAGCAGCTTTGTGAGCCGATCTCTCAAAGTCGCACCCCTAGAGACAGACCCAACTACAACTCCTACACTGGTGCTCACACTTACAACACAGGCTAAAGAGTTGACACCTGCAGTACCAGCGTCTGTACCAGCAGACTGTACTACAGGGATGGTTATATGGTCTCTGTAGTTCGGCTGGTCCTCAGTTGCAGTGCAGGGTAGTAAAGTTAGCGGAGCTGTTGTAGTGCAGTTGGTCTGTCAGCGGCTGAATCCCAAACGCCCCCCCCCACCCTTCCTACGTAGCGCACTTGGCAGGATCTGGTGACTACACCACAACATCAGTCCAGTACGAAACGGTGGACACATGGCTGAATCCCAGATGGCTGACTTATGACGCACTGCTGGTTGCCGGAGCCACTTGTCCAACATGGTGCACGACTTAGGGAGCAGGTAGTCATTTGGGATCCAACCAGCGTTGTTGCTCAGTACTCAGACGCGTAGCGTGGTGTTCTGAATGAAACAGCTCTATTGGTCTGTACGGGTGGCGGTTCACCCATGTCGTGTCATGTCAGTCGGATTGAGTGTTGTCGTACAGTGTGGGTGTATAAGCTGCAGGTGGTCTCCGCACATGGTGGGCGACTCAAACGTGCAGTGTGAGCTGTCAGCCAAACGACAAGACCTCTAAAATCACACAGTGTATACCTGGCTTTTAAAGTCTCTAGGTTTATCATTTCCTTTACCATTTTATTCATCTTCGTCTTTTTTTCCTGATACCTTTATTTGTTTATTCTATTTTATTATTATATCTCAATTTTATTGTTGCTTTTTTTGTTTTTAGTTTTTATGATCCTTTAATTTGAACTTTTATTTTGAAATTTGGAGTTTACCGATTGATCCGTCTATGATGAAATCTTATTAATTGGTTTATCCTCTTGGTTTTATTGATTTCTGCCTTAATTATGCCTTAATTAAATCTGAGAGGCTGAAGCCACGATTGGGGACCTTCAGCATCACTACCTACCGGTGAGCTACCACTCCATGTGGGTTACTGGGGTTCGATTCCCAGTCCAGGTAACCATGCTGGGCTACACCAATAAGAGTCCCTGGGCAGGACTCCTAACACTACGTTGGCCTCCCTGTTATATGAGTGAATATGATTTGCTGATTGCTCTGGATATGAGTGTGAATGTAAATTTTCAGATCAGTACTGCGAGTTACTTTCTGGGCCTGGTGGTTGGCCTCTACTGTGGCTGATGTCACAGCATATAGTTGTTTGGCTGCCTCTGATTGGTCCAACTCCTCTACAGTCAGTTTATGAGCTCTGTTATGATGTTAACGTTCCCCATATACGACACGGTTCTGATAAAACAGCCTGTAATTAAAAGTGCAGCTCTGGCGATTGTAATATTGGCCTCTTTTATTTATTATTTATTTATATTTATTATATTACTGATTGTTTATATGGTTATTTTAATGTGAACAGATTAAAATTCACTGTAATTTCTGTTGGTCCCTTTAAGATGTACATGCTCAGCTGCTTTGAAAACGAGGGTCAAAATAAAGACTGACTGGTTGATTGACTGATTGGTTGATTTACTGGTTGATTGATTAACTGGTTGATTGAGTAGTTGATTGATGGACTTGTTGATTGATTGACTAGTTGATTTACTAATTGATTGACTGGTTGATTGANNGGACTTGTTGATTGATTGACTAGTTGATTTACTAATTGATTGACTGGTTGATTGATTAACTGGTTGATTGACTAGTTGATTGATTGACTTGTTGATTGACTGACTAGTTGATTTACTAATTGATTGACTGGTTGATTGATTGACTTGTTGATTGATTGACTAGTTGATTTACTAATTGATTGACTGGTTGATTGCTTAACTGGTTGATTGACTAGTTGATTGATTGACTTGTTGATTGACTGGTTGACTGACTGATTGATTGAATGGTTGATTGACTGGTTAATTGATTGACTAGTTGATTGACTTGTTGACTGGTTAATTGATTGATTGACGCTGATTTACTAGCTGACTGGTTATTTGATCGGTTGACTGATTGATTGACTAGTTAACTGATTGATCGACTAGTTGACTATTTGATTGATTTATTGAAGAAATAAAAGACAAAAGGGAAAACGATGATGTCTGAAGTCTGGGATCAGATAGAAATCGGACTCTGTGGCTTTAACCAACCAACTCAGTCGAATGATCCAGATAACAGATAATGGACTGTGGACGTACAGGAAGATGCTCAACTTGGTCAGCCAGGTCCAGAATCCTTGTCTCAGGATTGGGATGACCACCAAATGCACAAAGACCATCCCAAACACAAAGGCGGCAAGGTGCACGATCAGGTAGCCTGGGAAAGCAAACACAGAAAGCTCCAGCTAGTTCCTCCATTTCCTCCAGAACTCAATTCAGAAGATCTGTCATTCGGAGCGATTAGGTGTGACTTACAGGACACGGTACATGTGTCCACCGATCACAACTTCACAGCACCAGAGAGTTCGGTTAGACCGCGGACTGGGAAGTTAGTGTTCCAACAGCAGAGTATGAGTAAGCCACTGCCTTTACACTATGATAACGGATCTGAGCGGCCATGAGCCGGGGACTTTGAATGATAAGAGCAGGGTTTGACTGGACACTAGCCGGAGACTTTTCTAGGGAGTTGAGTGACCAAACATTGGGGACTTCCAACTGTAATAGTGGAGTCTGACTGACCACATATCGGGGACTTAGCAACATGATAGCAGAGTTTAAATGGCCACAAGTCGGGGAAACCATACATCGTAGTTGGAAGAGTTTTTGGCCCTGCCGGCTGGAACATCCCTGACTTTGAGCAAGGCACTAAATGAGTGACACTCATAATAACCTACTAATGATGGGTAATACATGTGGAGGTAAAACCATAAAGTAGATGAACAAAAACACCCAAAATGAAGAAAGGCAGTCATTTGAACTAAACCCAATCATACTCACCCCACATCGTGAAGGCGATCTGGCAGCCAGGGTACCTTAGGAGAGCGGCCTGAGGGCGGACAAAGCATTACTGATTGTTATTGTTATTTATTAAGATCAATGATGGCGTTAACAGAACTGAGTCTGCTGGGTGAGTATGGAGCAATAATAAAGTTATTTATTTACCCTCACCATCAAAAGACTAGCTGCACAAACAGATGCACCCAGAAGGAATCACCCAACAGGATTGAAACTTGGTGTGTGGCTTTGACATGGTGAGACAAGCTAATGATTCAAGTTTCACGCTCGGCCGCACATGTGACGTAAGCAAGGACGGGTCTTATCCCTGTACCTGACTGACCCGACAGCCACGATTACAGACATCCAGCGAGCAGTGATGTCCTCCATGAGTCATCCTGTTAGTGCAGCACCATTGGCAGACGGCTGCACCACGCAGGACTACATGGACACAGACCGTTACCACGACCGTTACCACGCAAGCAGACACAGTCACACTTACCACACTGACAGCGGAGTTTGCCGTGTGGTACTTCTCGGGCAAGAAGCTTTTCTTCCCAGCCCACAACCTCTTCATGTGCTTCCTGTGGAATAAATGAACAAATGAATGAAGGAGTGCTAAGACATCTCGGTGTGCTCTTCTAGACTCCAAAGTACGGGAGATATCTCCGAGGTGCTTTGTGGCTTCAAGGAGAAGTCCATGAGCACTGGGCGTTAATTTGGTCTATACGCTTTCTTGCGTGAATGAGGGTCTCGGTGGTCACACATACCTGTAACACACCAGCACATGACCAACGTACGCTGCAGATGCCAGTGTGGATAAGGCAGCTGTCACATACCAGGTATCTAAAATCAAATACAGTAAAAACAGCTTTATGTGATAGCAGTCACTGTAGGCTAACAGCTAAAGTTAACCCAGATGCTAACCTAGATGCTAACCCAGATGTTACCCCAGATGCTACCCCAGATGCTATCCCAGATGCTGACCCAGATGCTGACCCAGATGCTTACCCAGATGTTATCCAAGATGCTAACCCAGATGTTATCCCAGATGCTAACCCAGATGCTAACCCAGATGTTATCACAGATGCTAACCCAGATGTTATCCCAGATGCTAACCCAGATGTTATCCCAGATGCTAACCCAGCTGTTATCCCAGATGCTAACCCAGATGTTATCCCAGATGTTAACCCAGATGTTAACCCAGATGCTAACCCAGATGGAAAGCACACATCAACCTGCTTATGGAAAGCTGTCTGTGACACAGTATGATATTTCATTAACGGAACACTTCACATTACAAAACCCTCCTTTAACCTACATGCTAACTCTGGAGAATGTCTCATAAAGCATGTTCAGCTTAGACACGTCCTGACCAAGTTTCACCTTCGCCAAACCCGACACACACAAACACAGGTGACTCTTCAGTTAATAACTTATGTCAGATTTAGACACTCAAAACTACGACCCATACCTGGACGAACCATGACTCCTCCACGTTTCATCCAGCAACTTATATCTCAATAAAGAAAATCACACTACATAAATATGTGGAAAACACAGACTGGGACACAGACTGGGACACAGACTGGGACACAGACTGGGACACAAATCTCGACTGGGAATTCCTAATACGAGTACAACATTATCTACAAAACGACAATATGGCTACAGACTGATCAAGTTGTTTTGGTTTTATTCTTTAAACGCTCAGTTTGCTTTGCGTAGCCTTTCAGTTCTGTCCTGCAGGTCTTCATTCTACGCTTAATCTGAATTTAGTATTGATTTAGTAGTTTAATTAAAACTGAAGAATCACGACTCAACTCAGACTCTCACCTCAGAAAGTGGAGACTCAACTCGGAACTCTGAACCCAAAACTCTAGGAACTCGGGAACTCTAAACCCAGAAACTGGAGACTCAACTCGGACTCTCACCCCAGAAACTAGAGACTCGACTCTGACTCTCACCCGAGAAACCAGAGACTCAATTTACAACTACGACTTACACCAAGAAACTAGAGACTGTCACCCCAAAAACTAGAGACTCAACTCGGACTCACACCCCAGAAACTACAAACTTGACTCTGACTCACTCCTGAGAAACTAGAGGCTTGACCCGGACTCACACTGCAAACTACACTTGACTCTGACTCTTACAATACAGAATCGGTAGACTCGACCTGGACTCAACTCAAAAAGCACACCCAGAATCCAGAGCCTTGATTTGGAATCACACCCCAAAAATGATCCAAGATCCCCAGTGTAGAAAACGTGATCTTACATGTAATATAATCCAGCTGTTCAGTCCAAAAACTGGGTCTCGGTAGCAGAGAGTTGATGATGTTGAGGCACCATGCAGTAAAAACTTGCTCAGATGAAACGAACTACAGGGAAAACAAACATACTCATTAATAAAGACCCATCGATACAGATACTGATACTGGGTATCAACCTGATACAGCGCTCATTTACTATAACTCAATAATTCACACATACCAAGATTCCCATAGAGCTGAGTGTATGCTGCTGCGCTAACGATGAGAAGTGATACTGACTCAAAACCGCCTGACACTTGAAAACTTTCTGCCTTGGTAGATTCCCACCAGAAACACAATCACTACCACTTCCCCAAACGTGACTTCACCGAACATGAAACCGAGCAATTCGCTCGTCTGCTTTCACACGCATATGAACTTGAGCTACATCCCATTCTTAATCCGCACGGACGAGAAGGCCTGGCTCGCAGTCTCCGCTCTAATTCATCCCAAAGGTATTCTGTCAGGTTGAGCTCATGACTCTGTGCAGGCCAGTCCAGTTCCTCCACACCAAACTCGCTCATCCATGTCTTTATGGACCTTGCTTTGTGCACTGGTGTGCAGTCATGTTGGAACAGGAAGGTTCCGTCCCCAAACTGTCCCCACAAAGTTGGGAGCATGAAATGGTCCAGAGTCTCTTGGTCTGCTGAAGCATTAAGAGTTCCTCTCACTGGAACTAAGGGTCCGAGCCCAACTCCTGAACACCACCCCCACACCATAATCCCCCCTCCACCAAACTTTACACTCGGCACAACGCAGTCAGACAAGTACCGTTCTCCTGGTACCGCCAAACCCAGACTCGTCCAACGGATGGCCAGACGGAGAAGCGTGATTGGTCACTCCAGAGAACACGTCTCCACTGCTCTAGAGTCCAGTGGCGGCGCTTTACACCACTGCATTCCACGCTCTGCATTGCGCTTGGTGATGTAAGGCTTGGATGCAGCTGCTCGGCCATGGAAACCCATTCCATGAAGCTCTCTACACACGGTTCTTGAGCTGATCTGAAGGCCACATGAAGTTTGGAGGTCTGTAGTGATTGACTCTGAGACCGATGAGGATCAAAACTATGAAACGTACTTTACTTACAGCTTCTGTGATGTGGAACAAAACCTGCACTTCTCCACTGCGGTGTCACTTGATCCAAGCTAACTAATACAGCATAGCTAGTTAATGTATCTCATTTACAGCAACACATCACATGACCCATGAACACAAACACATACATACCATGTAGAGACCGATGAGGGACATAACAGTGGTGGCGATCATTCTGTTGGGGAATTTGAAATAAGGATCCCAGTCATACACCCTCCTCTGGAACCAGTTCTTCTCCAACCACCTGGAGGGGAATAATAGGCTCAGGTGTATGTATGTTTGGGCTCATGTACATTCAGTAGTGTGCAAAGACCACCCTTCATTCATTTAACCTACCAAAGACTAGATATAACATAATCCACCTGTATGAGGAAGGAGACAGTCAAAGGAAAACCAGTCAAAACAGGAGCTTCCCAAACTTCCCAGAGAAAATGGGACTCCTAACAACCACCTGGGAGACCTGGTAGGCCCACCAACACTGTCCCTATCAGATAAACAGCAGACATCATCTCTGAGTGAGAGGAGAACATCAAGCTGATCCGAAAACAACCACAGGTGTTTCCGTCCATCCTTCTTCCACCGTGAGAAGACACCTCAACACTATGGAGGTCTGAAAGGAGGTGTAGCTGTTCAAGAAGCTCCTCACTGAGAAAAGGAGACACACACATCCAACAAAGAAGCTGCGGCTGGTGTTCTCAAAACAATGGACTGACCACCCCAGACCTTCATAACCTGGACCCTGTTCAGCAGGTGATCAAGACATCTTGGATGCATCTACGCTCCAAAAGCCAACACTCAACATGGAGTTGATAGGGCTGCAGCAGACTCCGGAGTAGGACCTCTGAAGATCCGGGCATATGGGTGAAAGCCAGAAGGCAGCAGAAGTTCATTCCACCCTCTTTTTGAGGAGCATGGTTCTGGACGACCTAGCTAAGGTCCTAATGTTCCCACCACCATCACTCAACAGCAGCCCAGATGAACTGGCCATGTGGTGCCTCATTTGCATCTCCCAAAGAAGATCCTCAACTTGCAACCACCTGTGGGCCACCAGACTCCAGGTGATCAGATAATGTGTACAAGTATACAACTAGAGTCAGAAGAGCTTCTAAAGCTGCTACACCCCAAAGACGACGACGACGTCCAATAGGCTGTTAGACGTCCATGACAAAAGCAAAGCCCACACTGCAAAAGAGACGGCTCCAGGGTTGTTCTCTTCAGCTAGGCCAAGCTCCACAGCTCAGGAGAACCAAGATACCAGACCGCAAGAGATCACAGATGACCATGACGATGATGTGGGTACCTTTGAGTAGGACGTCTCAGTAGGGTTTGAACATATCTGTACTGATGGGACTGAAGAACCTCATCCTCGTCCACCTGAAGAGACAAACAGACACACATGGACATCACAGCACTTTCTGTCTCCATCATTATCTAACACCATCAACATCCACCTTGAAACAGTCTATATTAATGAGGACCTGATGTACTGAGCATTAAGCACCAGTTTCAGGCATCTAAGTCACCAGACAAAAACGAGTCCCCTGTGACTGAACCGTACCTAACACTGTGTAACACCTCCACCAGCTCCAATAACAGCTGTGACTGGACTGGGCATGTACTCGACAAGTTTCTGGATGTAGACCACATCAATGTTCAGACAGTCCTACATCAAAGAATTGGTCAGTTGGGCCAGATTTGGTGGATGCCTTCCCTGGCACAATTCCGAGGAGAATTCCCTGTAGACTGGGATTTTATCCACTGCTGGTAGACCCGTATGACCGTACGCTTCCATACACCTGCAGATTCAGCTACTTCCTTCGCACTATGGTCTTTGGCACGCCCAAATGCAGTCACTCCTTTTAGCCAATCATTAACATCTGCTTTGGAGCCATTTTCCACACATGGAACGAGACATTCCCTGCACTGTACCACCTCTTCCCAATCTATGGATGCTGTCACTCACATCCCGCAGGTATTTATAGCCCCATCATCCTCATGCAGCACCATCTGCAGGAGCCTGAAGGTACTACTACCTTAAACATGCAAGGGGACTCACTTTTACTCCGGTGAGCTTATTTACAAACTACAATCAAGTCATTAAATAAGGGTCAAAGAGAACGAACAGTCACAGATTCTTGTTTTTATGGAATTTCACCAAATTGCTATATGTTAAATTTGTGCATGTTTGCGTGAATGTGTTTCTGACCTGCTCGTTGTTTTTCTGCAGCCGGTTCTTCACGTCCTTCGCCAGCATGAAGCCAAAGCGAAACAAAAGGAACCCCAGACACAGGAAATACGGCCACCACATTAACTGCACACATCAAGAACATGGTTGGCATCAGAAGTTTGCTTCTTCAGCTTTGCATTAAGGCTAATGTTGCTAGCAGTTAATGGAAGCTTGCTAATTAGCGTGGCCCTAACCACCGTATCCCTAAACCACCACATTCAGCTTCAACTGTGTATCTACACTCATCGTCAAAACAACAGCTGTACCCAGAAGAAGTAGAGGTTCCTAATGGTGTCCTGTGATAATCCATCCCATGCAGCTTGAATATCCTCACACAGTTCCACAGATGGTGCGGTAGGGGTGGAGGTGGAGTGACACCAGGTCTTCTGGACGTGTGGCGCGTGACAACAAACCGTTCATCTTGGCGCTGACCACGGTGCCTCCACACACGGATTCGTTGGTCGTCTCCACCAAGACTAAAGCGGGACTCGTCACTGAAGATGACCCGCTGCCGTTCTGAGTCACTCCATGACAGTCTGGTATGACACCATTGCAGTCTTTGGTGACGGTGACGTGGTGTTAAGGACAGTCGGTCTGTCTGCATGTAGTCCTGCGTGGTGCAGCCGTCTGCCGATGGTGCTGTACTAACAGGACTCATGGAGGACATCACTGATCGCTGGATGTCCACAATCATGGCTGTTGGGTCAGTCAGGTACAGAGATAAGGCCCGTCCTTCAAGAGTTCTCCTGCAGTGCTCACACATGAAATGAGGTACCGACGGTTTGTTCCCGACAGGCATGCTGAAGTATGCTTTGAAGGCCTCCCACATCTTAGCAGATGCTTTCCCGGAGTACTGTTCCACTCTGGTCTAGATAAATTGGCCCATAGACGGAGAAGAACGCGTCTGCCTGATGCTGCAGCCTCATGATGCCTCTAGATTACCTGTAGCTCTGTATCCACTATCCACTCACTTGAGCGTCACCTGAACTGGCTGTTTGACACACCTGTACTTGCACTGCTATGTACACTACTGGTCAGTCCCAGACAGTTCTAGAAAGTTCTTGGAAAATTCCGGACAGTTCTAAACAGTTCTCCAAAGTTCTAGGACATTCCAGACACCTCTTCTGGAGGGTTCTCACAGTTCCAGCAGCTACCTGAAGTCTACTCAGCAGATGTTGTTCTGGACCATAGAGAACTTCTCAAACCATGATCAGAAAAGTTGAGTTTATGGGGACCAGTAGCGTTTTCTGGACATTTTGGGCCTAAGGATTTACGAGAACACACACCTAGAACCCGGGAAGAAGAACCATATACACATCTGTACCACAGTGTTATTAGATATGACTAGATGTTTGTTCATGAGTAGTTCTAAAGCGGTAGACAGCAGAGCACTCACCCATTGGTAGCACATGATACTGCCAAAAAGACCTTCATCACACAGCGCATGGATACAGCGGACCTTCCATCCGGCTACAATCAACCTGGAAAACCACACACAAATTGTTAGGCAAGTAAAAGATGACCAGATTCCCAAACAGCCAGTCAGCTGGGTTAACTGAGAATGGTACGGTCCAAGTTTAATGTAGGGCCCTCTGAGGAGTCAAAGGTCACGGGCATTCGCTTGCAGATTCCAGCTGACCTCTCTGGAATCCTTGAACCGCTCGATAATATTATCCACTTCAGAGGGTGAAACAAAATCCTGGAATTCTAAAATCCTTGCGCTGGCTTGTTGAGGAACGCTGTTCAATACATGACTGGATTATTCCATTTACTGAACAGTGTCTGTTCGTGTACGAGTACCAGGCGAGTGTGTACAGCAGGCCTAAGGTTCCTCCCAGTCCTCTGTGTGTCGTGGACAGACAGGCGAAAAAAGGCAGATTGGCCACGCCCACCTCAAACGCGGCCACCAGGTACACGAGAGCTGGAAAACAAAAGAGACACGAGTGCTGTGAGGCGAGGCAGGACGGAGAAGAACGCGTCTGCCTGATGCTGCAGCCTCATGATGCCTCTAGATTACCTGTAGCTCTGTATCCACTATCCACTCACTTGAGTGCTGTGAGGCGAGGCAGGACTCTGTACCATGTCACCGTAGTAACATAGTATGGATTATTTACGTCTCGCTAATAAACACGGTGAGGCATCTACTAAGCATTTGATCTTATTTGGAAAGCTTTGCCATGTTCGGAATAGGGATGCACGGATCCGATATTGGGATTTCGGGATTGATATTAACAAAATTAGCTGGATCGGGTGTCGGACAATTAGGCTGATCCATGTGGCTGATCCAGTCACTTTAATTCAGTTTGAGAGCACATGGGTCGGTAGCACGTGTGCCGGGAGACTTCCAAGCAGGAACAACAACATGGAGCGAGCCGGAGAGTCAGCCGTATGGAGGAATTCTGTTTTACAGGCTTAAATCCTGAAGCCTCAAGTATCTCCCACATGGTGACGCATAGGGTCTATTAATTCAACAACGGTATCAGATCAAGTGCATATATCCGTATTGGAATTCTAAGCGCTGGATCAGTGCATCCCTAGTGTTTTAGAAAGCAGATGTGAAGTTCAGATTGGTCGTTACGGCATGGTGTAGTAGTGAGGTACAGGAATAACGTAGTTTACTTATAAGCCATTTGGGCACTGTAAACGGAACGATCTCTCCGTAGAACAGGGATATCATATGAGGTGCTGCTACTCCAACGGCGAAGGCGTACGACCATCGGTTCCTCAGGGTCCCAGTGAAGTCCAGCGGCCTGGTGACAGCAAACACAAAGACCTGGTTTAAGAACTCAATCTAAGTTATAGGCTTCAGGTCTGCAGTGCTGCTCATCTCCCCTACATATCCATATGAGTGACAGGATCCATAGATTGGGAAGAGGTGGTACAGTGCAGGGAATGTCTCGTTCCATGTGTGGAAAATGGCTCCAGAGCAGATGCTAATGATTGGCTAAAAGGAGTGACTGTATTTGGGTGTGCCAAAGACC
>JAVGWN010000575.1:0-14025 GCA_034552555.1 Semaprochilodus insignis
TTGCTTACTAAAATGACTTAAAACAAGCAAACGTCAGGAAATAATAACAATCTCAGAATGAGAATTTTAAGAAAAAATTTACTTGCCAAAATGTGCATGACTGCAGTATACTGTGTGTTCTCCCTGCCAAAAAGTTGGCAAGTAAAACGATCTTAAAATGCTCGTTTTGAGATTGTTGGATGCACATTTATTTCAGGATTATTTGACTTATTTACAGCCTTTATATTTTTACTTGTTTTTAGTTATTTTAGTAAGGGAAGCCACATTTGTACACTATATTGGCAGATATTAAAATGTAAACATTTTTCAGAAATTCAAAATTTAAGAAATCAGCTTGAAACAGGCCAAATTATTTGCCGATACAGTAAGGAAGTTTGGCTTACCTTACTAAAACGACTTAAAACAAGTAAAAGAAAATCTGAAAAAATAGGATAAATAATCTTAAAAAAACGAGCTTCCAACAATCTCAGAATGAGAATTTTAAGATAAATCAACTTTAGGATTTAAGAATTTTAACTTGCCAAGATCTCTTTTTCGCAGTGCTGCAGAGCCGGCTGTAACAGTATCATAACATGGCTTACCTGGCAGGTTTAAATTTGAGCACACTGCTTTAACAGACGTAACGTTAGGAGCTTCCAAAAAGTGAGGAAGTAGCATTTTGCAGATGTTAGCACTTCCTGAAATACGAAAGGATGAAGTTTAAAAATATAAAAATTAAAAAAATAAAAAAAATTTAAACAGTAGCTTCCAGTTTAAGGTGCTAAACTGCTGAAGTGATTTTTCTGCTAGGCTGCCAGTTAATGTGAGAACCTGCATGTGCTCATCTCTACTGATACATGAATGTAGTGATGTACCAAAAGGGAAGTGCTTGGCTGAGACTTGAAGCTAGATCAGGACATACTGGGATAAATTCCAGAAACGGGAGCTGAAAAATAAACGGAAATAAACTTCCATTATTGAGTTCTTCCTCTTTGTGACTGCAGATGGCGCTAGCACGCTAACAGGAAATTCCTGTGTTCTGTGTGTGGAGTGGGATGTTGTGTCCTTGGAAGTACCTCCTGGCTGAACTGTGACACATCGCTGCTGATCTGTCTTAGAGAATCTGTGGTCTGTAGTTTCAGGAGGCCGTTGGCTTCATAGTTGATCCACTGCTGCTCAAAGTGTTTGAAGACCCCTGCAGTGGTTTCAGTCACTGATTCAGATTTAATGACCATTAATAATTATATAATCTGTAAAGTCTAAAAGCCATCACGCATCAGACAGGTCATGTCACACCTGTCACAGTGACAGGTGGGCTATGTGGCAAAATCTGTATGGTGATATTGATATTTTTCAGACGTCTGATCAGCTGGAATCCTATCAAACACTGAACACCGGGATTAATGTTCAGTATTTGTATATACTGTGTTTATTAAATTCAATTAAACTGTTTAACTCTCCTTATACTGAAACATGAAACTGAGACTGACCATATACACCATGTGTCCAGGAAAGCATATTATATAGTGACTTAATGTATCATGATACACACACACACACACACACACACACACATATATATTTATATATATATTTATCTTTTTATCTCATTATCATGATAAATTAAGGTCTATTTAAATGAAGGTCTTATTGCCCAGCCATAATTATGATCCTTGAGTATTAGCATCACATAGCAGATACAGTACAAAGCAATGCTACACACAGACCGTGATGCACTGAGAAGTTAATTGTTATACTCCCATAAACTGAATTAAATAAAATTGTTAGCATCGTTGCTAACTCTTGGAGTCGGTTTACTGGTGCGCTTGCTGTTTTGGAGCTGAAATATGGGCTGAAAAGACAGAGCTCCATCCGTCTCCTTCAGAAGGGCAGTCACTGACAGTCACTCCCCACTTTAAAAGGGAACCCTGACTGCTGAGGCGTATTCCGTTTACATTTACGGCATTTAGCAGACGCTCTTACCCCGAGCGACTTACACCCGAGCTTAGTGTTCCGTCAGAGAACGTTTCCTAGCTAGTACGAGAAGGTTAAAGTCTAGAACTCGCCTTGAGCTCAGACGCTGCCCGAACAAGGTGCTGCTACCTAGAAAGAAGAATACAGAGGTAAATACAGCAGAAGAGCACTACCTGGCAACCCCAACCCAGCGCTCGTACCTAGACTGAAGAGCGCTACCTGGCAACCCCAACCCAGCGCTCGTACCTAGATAGAAGAGCGCTACCTGGCAACCCCAACCCAGCGCTCGTACCTAGATAGAAGAACGCTACCTGGCAACCCCAACCCAGCGCTCGTACCTAGATAGAAGAGCGCTACCTGGCAACCCCAACCCAGCGCTCGTACCTAGATAGAAGAACGCTACCTGGCAACCCCAACCCAGCGCTCGTACCTATATTGAGGAATGCTACCTGGCAACCCCAACCCAGTGCTCGTACCTAAATAGGAGAGCACTACCTGGCAACCCCAGCCCATTTCACTATTAGGCGACCATCTTTGTTGCTGCATTAAATGGTTTCTTTCCTTCTCTCGCGCTCTCTCGCTCCCTGCTCTCGTCCACTGAGCTAGGAACAGCACATCTAACGATCTCCTTTAACTCGGCCTTTCCAGCTTTAGCTAGAACATGACGTGACTTCAGGAACAACTGTTCTGATGGTCTCATTTTCCATGGGACCGACTCCAGCGCAGCGCCATCACAGTGCGGCAGTGGCAGCCTGCGTGTAGAGGAATTCTGTGTGTCATGGTTTGATATAATAAAGATTCCTGTTCGGTCGATATGTCATGTATGAACCGGTTTGGAAATGTACACAGTCCACAGCATGCAGGTCGTAACAGTCAGGGTTCTCTTTCAGTGTTCTGTGATATTGAATCGGGTTCCGTTTTGGCAGGAAGTCAATTTCACAATTCAATTGCTTCCATTAGGGTATGAATGGGAACAGCTCCTAGAAGTCACGTGTGGTGTTATTTCGAGGTGGTTTTAATAGTAAATGTATTGATTTGTACATGTATTTAAAGCTATATTGTAATATTTGATCAGTTTTATTGCTTATTAGTGTCGGAGTGTTTGAGGGAACACATATCAAGTAGGCTGATCTCGGCAAATATGTGGGAATGTCTTTGTTTGTTTTTATTAAATTCATAATGAATGTGTTTCCTCTCTGTTGATTGGTGCTGGCTGGGTTTCAGGGTTTGGGCTGGTGTTGTTTTGATCGTTCATGTGTTAAAGGGTTTAGAAGGTGTTAATATTGGACTGTTTAAGATGTTGTTGTTATTGTGATGTTTGCAGCCTGTAATATGACCCAGGAAGTGGGCTGTTATTACTGTGGCGGTATATGATAATACATACAGCAACATAAACTACGTGTGTTCTTGTGTTTCTTTTTTTCGGTGGTAGTTTAAAGCTGCAGAGTCTTGTTTTCAGGAATCTGGACACGTCCTGCATCTGGATAACGGGCATTATTAGATATCAGCACCGAGCAGCTCTGCCCTCACGATACCTCCGCAGTGGTGCAGGTTTCTTCCCCATCATGCACCAGAACCGGTTCTGCTGTCTACGTCAAGTAACTAAACAGACATGTGGTACGTGTAATAGTGGTCTTCTTGATATTCACTACCGGTGGAACGTTTTATAACCCCTCCCCCCTCATTTGTCCGGTGTTTATTGACCTCTAAGAAGTCCAGTGAATAACCTGAAATGGAACACAGGTAAACCGTAACCTGCCAGAGGTGAACAAACTGACCAGCAAAGACAACTGCAGGAACGGTCAAAGTAAATTAGCTTTGATGGTTGATGCAAACGTTTCCCACTGCTGTACCGCAACTACACCCGGGATCGACCTGAGGAGGATGGGTTCCCCGCTCGAACCTGGTTCCTCTAAGGGCGTTTGTCCGTGCCACTGTTGCCTGTGGCTTGCTCACGGGAGCCTGGACCCGGATTTCCCTCCCTACATCTGTACATCTTGAGGGATGGCGGGTCAAGCCGAGCTGTACTTGAAGCTGGAAGGGCTCGTGGTACCGACCGACTCTTAACCACTGCCATAAGGAGGAAGTGGCTGGTCCATTCCTGGCTTTGTAGAGTTCTAAATCTGGTGCAGGCGGCTGCAGGAGGCCAGTGAAGGGAGCGCAGCCCCAGTATGGTGTCCAGTACCGTTCAGGTATGTTATATAAATTAGCTTTGATGGTTGATGCAAGCAGTTCCCACAGCTGTACCGCAACTACATCCGGGATCGACCTGAGGAGGATGGGTTCCCCCCTCGAGCCTGGTTCCTCTAAGGGCGTTTGTTCGTGCCACTGTTGCCTGTGGCTTACTCAGGGGGGGCCTGGACCATTCAGGTTCTGGTGGAGATGACTTGTGGGTCTAATCTAGTGCTTATATGGCCCACATCTTGGAACCGGGAGTGGTCCACCCCAAGTGCTGTCAATCCATGTGGCAAAAGGGAGGCCAGATGAAAATGTGGAATGTGGGCCGGATTTGGGCCAGCACAGTTTGGCTATCTGGGCAGGCTGTTCCAGTCATGAAGAGAAGTAACTCCGTGTTAGTGCCCAGGGTTTTGGAATAGGATGTCTATCAAGCTCGGATAGCTGTGATGATCGGGTGCCCACATACCCCGGGCTATGTAGTGTATCTAATCTCGCCCGTCGAGCTAGCTCCGAGACTCTCCGTAATATTGTTTTTAGTCCCGTTTAAACACTAAAGAGCCAAAACACAACCACAATCACATCTACTGTGCCTTAAATATTCCGGAGAATTCCTTTTTTTAGTCCCATAGGTCTGTTCACTGTGTGGAAATCACTTTTCTGTCAGTTCATCCAGTTCTCAAAGCATAACTTCCTGGGAATAGACACCGGATTCTTTATTTGCTGACTGTAGATTACCTGCGAGTAGCCGGTTTGACCATGAGGTGGCGAATTCTTTGACAATTTTCCGATGTACCCCCTTGAATGGAATTCATAAAGCAATACGGAGTTGTTCAGCTGGATGCGATGAGCAGTCTTGGAGTCGGCGACGGACGCACGACGGCGGTGGCGTTTACTTATTGTTATATATTTATTTATTTATTTTACAGAAGCTGAAATGGCCTGACAGTCTCCGGGTGCAGCTCCGGAACAGACTATTCTCTCTTCCCGTGTTTGTTACAGGCTATTTACTGACTTCCAGCGGAATGGATATATAACAGCTGTTAACCTTCTTTTCCGTCCTCACCCCACTGATTTCAGCCACGGCTTCTCCATATGTTGACTCATCTGGTTCCTCATTAGCACAGAAGAACTTGTGTTGAGTTGGAAGAAGCCGAACGACTCGGTTTGCTTCTCCGTATCCGTCACTGAGGGAGCGCCGGACTTCCTTAGACTATAATTAATGTGTAAAAGCACCTTTTTATATCATCACTTCCATCTAATTAGCTTTACCTGCAAGAGGAAAAGCTCTGGCAGCGTTTTAAAGGCATCATGGATGGTATGGTATGTTGTTGTACTCGCAGAACTCCGGCAGACCGAGCAGATGTGCGGTAAGCGTGTTTATCAGAGGCTCCTAATTAAAGCTGCGCTGTATACAGTGTCGTGGTGTGCACTGCGGACGTGTAGCTTGGAAACGTTCCCGCGAATCAATCACTGAACGTTTTATTGTGAGCGTCCTGATCAGGCACGGAGAGTTTGGTCATATCAAGGCTTTCACATCATCCGATAAACACGAATAACTTCGGTCCCAATGACGCAGATGAGTCTTTAACTCCAACATATCAACAGTTCACTAAACAGTGTAACTCCTCCACCGGCACCAGTAACAGCTGGGATTGGATTGGGCACATACTGGACATCAGTGTTCAGACACTCTTCGGTGGAGCCAGATTTGGTGGATGCCTTCCCTGGCACAATTCCGAGGAGAATTCCCTGTAGACTGGGATTTTATCCACTGCTGGTAGACCCGTATGACCGTACGCTTCCATACACCTGCAGATTCAGCTACTTCCTTCACACTATGGTCTTTGACACGCCCAAATGCAGTCACTCCTTTTAGCCAATCATTAACATCTGCTCTGGAGCCATTTTCCAGACATGGAACGAGACATTCCCTGCACTGTAGCACCTCTTCCCAATCTATGGATCCCGTCACTCACACCCCGCAGGGATTTATAGCCCCATCATCCTCGTGCAGGAGCCTGAAGGTACTACCACCTTAAACACGCAAAGTGTGTGGCTCACATATTTGTGTATTAGTGCCCAGAGTACGGTGCATGTTCCCAGCTGGACCAGGAATATAGTAGCAGTTGAGCAGGTGTTCCGAGCCTGGAGTGGGAATGACAGAGACGCCGTTCTCCCTATTATAAGTCAAGAGTACCAGCAGAACAATCCTGGAGCTGTTATTTTAAGACCTGTTCATCACATAATGCTGCTTTAAGTCAAATTAATTTTGATGTTCTCCAGTGTTCCGATCTACAGCACCTGCTTCTGCTTCTACACCATTGACTCACCAATATCTGTCCGTCACACACCTGAAACGTCCATCAAATATAGCAGCCAGGCGGAGAGGCCTTCGCAAGATGGTGTACAGTATTGCAAGCCAGTGCAATCCGGCAGAAAAGCACAGCACCCTTAATGAGTGTCTGTAGTCACGGATCAGTTCAAGATGGTACCTTCCACCCATACTGAAGCTGCCGGTGTCGATGATGCAAGTGCTTTAGTATCCGATTTGATCATAAAAGTCCAACTTCAAGGGTTTGCAATGCCGGGAAAGAAGGACAATCACTGCCTGAATATATATAGAGATATACTTAACAACAAAGATCTGACCATCAGTATTACAGGGGCAGGTTTACTAAAGCAGCTGCTCGTTACAGGGAGTCTGCAGCACTTTGGCTGCTGGTGGGTGAGGGGCAGGTTCATTGGGTTGTCTGTTCGTGCTGATAGTAACTGCAGTACATCCAAATTTGGACTTTTTAATCAGTAAGACTTTGAAAAGAATAAAGAGACAAGGCGTAGCTGACCATAATTTGACCATAAATTCAAAAATATGAGTTTTTATTGCAGCATAATGACCCATAAATTTCCAAGAAAGTAGAATTATTTCATTATGATTATGGAAGATTAACTGCAATAAAATGAGCTACATGCCAGATAGCACGCGGATGTGGGCCACATCTGGCAACGATATGGCACTGCTGGCCCACTGTCGGCACTGGCGATCTGCTGTGAGCCAAAGGTGGCCCACATAACATGCTTTTGGCCCACCTGTCCCAAAACAGATCTGATCCACTTCCACTGGCACAGATACAGCGGAGTTGCCTACTTTTCCCTGAGGTGTGGCTTCAATAGTGCAGGGAATGTCTCGATCCATGTGTGGAAAATGGCTCCAGAGCAGATGTTAATGATTGGCTAAAAGGAGTGACTGCATTTGGGCGTGCCAAAGACCATAGTGTGAAGGAAGTAGCTGAATCTGCAGGTGCATGGAAGCGTACGGTCATACGGCTCTACCAGCAGTGGATAAAATCCCAGTCTACAGGGAATTCTCCTCGGAATTGTGCCAGGGAAAGCATCCACCAAATCCGGCACAACTGACCAATTCTTTGATGTAAGAGTGTCTGAACGTTGATGTGACCTACATCCAGAACCTCATCCAGTCGTGATCAATCCAACACCCTTGCTCATAGTGCCGGGATTCCAAAAGAATGCCAAAGAGCTCTGGACCATGTCTTGACAGAGCGACTGTTTGGGAGAAGTGCTTCTTCACCTCGGTCTTTCCTGCTTCTCCAGATGAAAGCCACATCACCTTTGTGGTTACATAGTTGCTGACGTTTGTCAGTACCAGAGCAGCTCATGCAGATGGGTTGGTGAGGTCTGGACACACATATCCGATCTGACCACATGCAAATACGTGTGGACAGTCGTCTCCAAAGATCTGCTGTGACGAACAAATCTGATTAGTAATAATAAACAGTCGAGTGTTTTCACCAACCATCCAGCTGTTATGCTCCTCCTCCTTCTTAACGAGCGGCAAAACATCCGACCCACCTGATCAGGGACTTCGGAAGAAGGTAGTAAGCTGGGAACCAGAATCTGCTGGAAGGTGGATCTCGTGGTCTTACTAGTCACCCGTTTGATGGGGTTGTGAAGTTCATGTGAAACTGGACTCCCTCACAGAGAGACCGGCAGTTTTCCGGAGTGCATGGAGTATTCAACACGGCCTCCAAATTCCTCAGCACGTCTCTGGAAGCGGACGTGGTAACAAAGAGCAGATTTACAGGTTCTAGATTGTACTGACCTTACTTTTCCATCAGCCGTTTGAACTCCCCTGCAGTGAAGACCGTCCTCCGTCTGAGAGCGTGATTACACACGGAGCAGATTTAGATCTTTTGGAGAGATTGTTTCTAATTCCCATTTGATTATTCCGGTATCGTTATCGGCGGTCTATAAAGGACCCTACAAAGTGTGCTTGTCAGCAGTGCCCTTCTCAAGCGCTTGGCTGTGCTGGTTAATGGTCAGAAGAGGTCACCAGAGCACCACGACTGCGCTCAACAGAGTTTCTGTCCACCAGCTCATCACCCGATTAACATCATGTCATTAGTGGTGGGCCGAATGTTAGTCTGTCCCTTCTAGTTATTCCTTCATGGCTCACTCAGGTCAATCACTCCGATTCGGGACATGACTGGAAGGGAATGCTGTGTTAAGTCGTCCGTCTTCTTTTGGTGCCTCACAAACTCTCCGGCTGAAGAGTTTCTCCACCCAGAAATGATCAACAGCTGTTCAGTGTCACGAGGAGCTTTTGGGATGGAGGCCCTTTCCGGAGAAGTGACCGCAGAGTAGGGAACGAGTTGACGGATGGTCCGGCTCTTTGACGGCCCTCCTCGATCGATCCTCTGAACAAATGCTACCTTTTGTTTATCAAAGCGTGAGGTTTAATCACATTTGCCGAGGACTTTTTCCCCCTTCCGATGGAGCACTTTGTCTCGGCCGCTTGAACTTTTGGTCTTTATTGACTCAGTGGGTCATTCCTCATGGTCGTCTTTATCCATGACTCAGCAGAGCTGGTCCTGCCTCATTCCGGCTTTCCATTAGCGGACTTGAATAATGATGTGTAATGATATGTATTTATCTTCCCAGCTCCGAGCGGGATCTCTTTTCCTTTTTTTATTTTTAGGTTTAAGATTCAGGCTGTCACACTACAGAAAATTCCGGACTGTTTTCCGAGATCCGATCTTTAGGACCGACTGTGCGCATTCTATATATAGTGATGACGTGTCGGTCGTAGCACTGAATGAACAGCCATACATCACATGTGTCCGTAACGTTCTTTAAACGAAGCTGCAAAAGAGAACCAGTCAGGACTGCAGTGTTCAAACAAAGGGTTCTATGAGTGATGTCGCAGGAGAACCGCGTTTGTCTCCCTACAGAACCATTAGAAATAAAATGAGTGAGTTTGATGAACCTTTTTAAGCAGATTCATATAATTTAAAGCTTCTTTACGCATTTGATGGTTCCTCCAGGAACCTTGACATCATGTGGTGGTTCCTTAACCGAAAGGCTCTCCAGGGAACCAAACGTGGTTCTTGTATGGCCTTTCGCCAACTTTTTTTCAGAAAGATCCATGTTTGAAAAGGTGATATTAGAGCGATTAATGAATTTTCACATAATATAAAAGNGATATTAGAGCGCTTAATGAATTTTCACATAATATAAAAGGTTCTGCATCTCGTTTATAGAACCAGTTCTTTAAAGAACAATCCAACGGTTCTTTTATAGCGCTCTAAGAACCGTTTCTGGCCCCTCTGATTTTAATAAATGTGCCCCAAAGGGTTCTTGATCCCACAAGAAAAGCATGTTTGGCTCCCTGAAGAACCACTGAAAATAAAAAGGTTCTTTACACCCACAAATCTCATTTACAAAGATGATCCTCCAAAGAACCATCCAACGAAAGTTTCTTCAGGGAACCAAAAGTGGTTCTTCGTTTTCCAAGGAACCCTTTCTAGCTCTAAATTTTCCTTAAATTTCTTAAAATTTAATTAAGAATGAACACTTCTTTCATAAAGGGTTCTTGATACCACAGTAGAACCACTTTGGGCTCCCTAAAGATCCATTAAAAATGAAAATTGAAAATTTGATGAACTTTTTAAAGAACATTCATACAATGTGAACCTTTTATGTATTTGGTGATGGTTCCTTAATTTTCCTTCTTTGCAAAGATTGTTCTCTAAAGAACCATCCAGTGAAAGTCTCTTCAGGGAATCAAATGTGGTTCTTCCCCTTTCAGACTCTTTCATTTTTAAGAATGAGCACTCGTAAAGAAAGGGGTCATAAAGGGTTCTTGATGCTATTGAAGAACCACTTTTGGCTTTCACATAATGCTAAAGTTCTTCCTCATTGAATGGCTATTCCTAGAACTTTTACATTACTTGGAGGTTCCTTAACATTTTACAAAGGTTCTTCACATCCACACATTTCAGATACAAAGATGGGTCTCTACAGAACCATCCAGTGAAAGGCTTTTCAGGGAACCAAATGTGGTTCTTCTTTGGCATTTTACAAAGAACCCTTTCTGACTTGAGTCAGTAATAAAGAATGAATGCTTAAAATAAATAATTAAGGTGCTTCAAAGGGTTCTTAAATCCACAGGAGAACCACGTTTGGCTCCCTAAAGAGCCATTAAAAAATAGAAATTGTGACTTTGATGTACATTTTAAAGGTTTAAAGAACATTCATATGATGTAATGTAGGTTCTTTATCCATTCAATGGTTCTTCCTGATGTGGTGGTTCCCTAACGTTTCTCATTTGCAAAGAACCATTTACTAAAAGTCTCTTCAGGGAACCGAAGCCTCTGTTCTACCTCCTTTATTTATAAGAATTAACTGTTAAAAAAATAATAATAAATAATAAATGTGCTTCAAGGGAAGAACCACATTGGGTTCCCTAAAGAACCATGTTTGAAAGGGAGAATTAGCACCTAATGTAAAGGTTCTACATCTTGTTAAGAGCCATCCAATGAAAGTGTTTCTTCTATGGCACCACCCAAAGAACCCTTTCTGCCTCCCATATCCGGTTCTAGAAGTCGTTTGTGCAGAAATACAGGCGTCAGGACTGTGAGCCGGATTTCACACGTTCGGAACAGTGTGGAGGTGCTGGTTTTTGGAATGGCTGCGGAACCCGAAAGGTTCTTTTCCTCCAACTGTGACCTTAAAATATAACTGAATCGACAGTGGAGCTGTGAGGTTGTTCTTGGCGGCTGATAAAAAAAAAAATTAAAGCTCGGGACATTTCTTCCGATTTGGCATTAGCATTAACGCTCCACGGCCTCCAACCTGCGACGCTCCGAGCCGGAATTTTTCCGGAGGAATTCATACGGCACTCGGGCAGAATTAGCAGGCCTGGAGGCAGACGTGAAAGCTGCTAATTCATGGCCTCTGCTTCATCGATCTTCCCGTGTCATTCAAGTTGTCTGAAATGTTAGGATGAGCGATCGATAACGCGCCAGCGGTGGCCGAGGCGTTTCGCAATTAGCAGCGTGGAGCTGTCTGCTCTGCTCGGCTGAGGACGGGCTGAGCAAATAAACATGCAGGAAAAAACAAATCAGGCGTGAGAAGCTGCTTTAGAACGCAGTCCACCCGCTACACCTGCACCGCCACGCTGGGACCGGGGCGTCGCTCTAAACTTGGGGACGTGGTGTTCAGGAGGACGAGCTGGCTGCTGTTTACAGCACCGAGCTGTCCATGCCAGATCAGATGACCTCAGAATCTGCATCTACTGGACAAGTAGTCATGAAATTGACCTTCTGGTCTAGAGTAGGGCCTGACCAACATGAAGGATTCATGACCAGTACAGATTTTAAGGGACTATATTAGCTTTACTATATTATATTCAGATTTTGTTGATGTTGTTGATACCCGAAAGCTGAACGTGAAGCAGCTGTTCTAACAGATGTAGTAAAAGGTTAATCTTCATGTTGGTCTGGTCTTAATGCCCTCTCTAGACAAAAAGGTCAGTTTCGTCACTTTGATGTTTTTGGGAGTCGTGAATGTCAAATATTGTTGAATTTCAGACAGTCCAGTATGTATTACATGTAAGGTCAGTATCAATTTCTTAAATCCAGATGCTGGACGTGGTAGATGCTGTTGGGAGACCATATTTAGTATTTCTTGTGGAGGACCACAGGGGTCCATTTTAGGGCCGCTGCTGTTCTCTGTGTACAGGTTCCCTCTGGGTGATCAGGAATCATGATGTCAACTTTCGTAGCTACGCTGATGACACGCAGTTCTACATCTCCGTTCCTCTGGATAATCTAGACTCGGTAGAAAGACTTAGAAGCTGTGTCACATGTTTCTCAGTGGAGTCACAGAGTTTTCTACAACTAAATGAAGAAAAAACTGAAATATTGATTCTCGGTACTAAAACTCAGAGAACAGCGCTTTATGACAAACTCGGTTCTTTAGGTACTAATATAAAACCTGAAGTACGGAACCTGGGCGTGATCTTAGACTCTGAGCTCAGTTTATCCCGCATGTAAATTCGGTCACTAAAGTAGCTTTTCATCATTTAAGAAATACTGTATCTCTAAAGTTCCGCCTGTTCTGTCTCAGAGCGAAGCAGAGAACCTCGTTCATGCGTTTGTTCCAGCAGAACTGATTACTGTAATGCTCTCCTTACTGGG
The DNA here is from genome assembly GCA_034552555.1 of Semaprochilodus insignis. Taxonomy (NCBI): domain Eukaryota; kingdom Metazoa; phylum Chordata; class Actinopteri; order Characiformes; family Prochilodontidae; genus Semaprochilodus; species Semaprochilodus insignis. The sequence continues at coordinate 12,627 of JAVGWN010000575.1, forward strand.
GTTCCTAAGAGAACTGTCTATCCCATGCAGCTCGGATCCTGACAGACCCTAAACACAGAGCTCGTATCCCTCCTGCTCTGAAAGAGCTGCACTGGCTGTCTGTATCTATTAGAATAGACTTTAAAGTTCTGCTGCTGGTCTATACGGCTCTAAATAATCTAGAACCTGCTTACATCACAGAACGTCTCTCTGTTTATGTTCCAGCTCGTGATCTTAGATCTACAGGTGTTGGCCTTCTGTAAAATACAGGAGACATGGTTTAGAACCATAATACCTGAAAGAGTCTCTCTCTTTCCGGTATTATGGTTCTAAACTGTGGAACTCAGTTCTAGCTTCTATTAGGCAGTCGAGCTCAGAGCTCACGTTTAATACACACCTAAACCCGTATCTCTTTAACCCAGCGTTTAGTTACAACTACGTTAACATGGTATTTGTGTGTGTGTGTGTGTGTGTGTATGTGTGTGTGTGTGTAGTAGTAGTAGTCCCATTACTGATGTCAACTGTCTGTAAAGCACATGTATGAAAGGTGCTTTATAAATAAACATTATTATTATTATTATTATATACAGTATATGTACTATATGATATGTACCAAATCCAGATGCTGGACGTGGTAGAAGCTGTTGAGAGCAAATGCCTTATTAATGAAGCTGCTTAAATAATTATTTATTAATTCAGTTCATGAAAATTGACCAACTTGTTTGTATTTGAAGAAACAAATGAGGAGACCGAATCCACTGCAGCTGCGTGTCTCGTCCAGGCAGAACCGTCGGCTCTAAAGTGTGGCTCCTCCAAAGCAGGCATTGTGTAATTAGACCGGCTTGAGTGGCAGCTGTGCCTTGGGCTGTCTGATGCCACTTACCTATAACCAGGCTATCAGAGGGGAGCCAGCATCAGTCAAAACTCCACACAGGAAGCAGGACGAGGCAGGGGGGTGAGGGGGGGGTATTATTAACGGAGGAATAAACACAAGCGAGCCGAAGAGCAAAGAGCATAACGCTGTCGGGCCTGTAGCCACTCATTTCCATAGCCACCCGCCGAGAAGGTCTCTACTGTAACCGTGTTTATTCATCACCGGGCTCTGGAATCTAGACGCTGGTTCCAGCGCCGGAGATAAAAGGGAGGGATGGACACTGAGAGCCAGATTTGTTGAACCTTTTAAACCCGTTTCAAACACATGTACAACACATTCTGACCACGTTCCTGCTGAATACACACTGTGGTTTTACTGGGTTTAACCAATGACCAATAGCCCACTAGCAGTACCATCGCAATCCACTGGGGGGCTGCAGCCCACAGTTACCTTCAGTGTTAGAAAGTAACCCTGTATGTGTAATATAGGTATGGTCTGTATTCCAAATGGTACACTACTATACTACAGTAGTATGTACTGCACACT
>JAVGWN010000577.1:0-14020 GCA_034552555.1 Semaprochilodus insignis
CAGTAATATGATCCTGTGACTCTGCTGACTTTCTAAATGAGGACATCAGATCTGAACCGTATGGAGATTGATTTACTGATCACTAGATAATGTATATGGAGAAAACACATGAACGAATAGTCGAATCGTCGGCCAGGACGGGCGAATCCGATTCCACTGACAAAATTCTGAGTCGGGTACAGACCTAGTCATTATATGTTTATATGTACATTATATTTGTTCACACCATGATCAAGATTTTCTATATAAAAATATATTACAAATATTAATACAGTGCTGTTTAATTCTGTTATGTGTGTTTTATAAGGAAGGTCTAAGATACAGTCTCTTTAGCAGAGCACCTCCACTCTGGGACATTGTTCAGTTGACTGTTTTGCTTTCAGTTGATTTAGCGACAGTTTGCTGGTTTGCACAGCTGCGTGAACAGAACGCGCCGCTGGCAGCAGAAACAAGACGCTGGCAGCAGCAGTCTCCTCCGCCTTTCTGTCAGGTAGCTAAACAGGTGATTCTTGTGTATGTCTCAGATTTCAGTGTTAGTGTAGCCAGTTAGGATTATTTGTTAGTGATGTAAACCTAAAAAAAACTGGGACATGAAACAACTAGCCTAAAACTGTCGCTTCTGGCACGTTAGCGCATTAGCTAGCACGTTAACTAGTACATTGGTTCACAGTTAGCATGTTAGCTAGCTCGCGCGCGCGTAGTTCGCGGGAAACGCGTTATTTTGCTGTTATCTTAGGATGGAATGTAGTGTTATTTCGCGTGTTAGCACGTTAGCCGGAGCGATATTTCACGGTTATCTTGTTAGCACGTTATGTAGAGTGTTAGTTCGCGGTTAGTGTGTTAGCACGTTAGCTGGAGCGATATTTCACGGCTATCTTGTTAGCACGTTATGTAGAGTGTTAGTTCGCGGTTAGTGTGTTGTTAGCAAGTTACCTCAGGTTAAACACGGTACTTTACTGTTAGTACATTAGCTCGTGGTTAGCGTATTAAGTTGGGTATAGGACTTTATATGTTATTATGAACTAGCCCTAAGCCCTAGCCCAACTATATGCTATTATGATGTGGAAAAAACTGAATATGGAGTCATTATCGTGCTTTCATACACTTATAAACAATGTGTACAAATATGAATTAATACAGTTTCCTATAAGAAACAGCATTTGGTCAGTTTTTGTCAGTTACCAGTCAGCACCAAAAGTAAACCTAATTGTTATTTTCATTTGTGGTCTTGTTATATCATATACAGTTGTCTTTCAAATGATCACATTAAGATTAAATATTCTACTTAATGTAATTGGTTAGTATGAAGGTAGATGCATATACAGATCTAATTTCAGGTAGTTGGGGCAGCAAACTGTGATTAGTAAATCCACTTTGAACTGTATTTCAACTAAAGCAGAACACACAAACAAGGTATTTGATGTTTTATTTTACAGATTTATTCATTTATTTTTCCTAAATATAGCCTACTGCGGTGTGGCATGAAGAACACACAACCCAGCACAGAATCAATCAGTCAATGTTTATTTGTATAGCGCTTTTTACAACTAACATTGTCTCAAAGCAGCTTCACAGAAAAGCAGTTTATATAAAGGAAAAGAAAAGAAAACATAGGGTCCACGTACAGAAGGAAAATCCGGGTCCAAGACCCCCGTGAGCAAACCAGAGACACCAGTGGCGAGGAAAAACTCCCTCAGAGTAAGAAGGTGGTCCCTCAAGGGGAACCCATCGTCCTCAGGTCGATCCCGGGTGAGGAGAGAAAGACAGAGCTAACAGGAAAAGGAGCTTAGAACATCAATTAGATACAGTCTGATTAAACACAATATAACACGCAGTAGCACAGCTGATTATAAGACTGAAGTATGGCAACTGTGAGTCCAGTGCCTTTGGCATTAATAGTCGCAGAAGCCAGCAGTGGGATAAAGGCATCAGAATTGGAAAAAGCATCACATTTTTATTACCATCTCACATACTGTCCCAAAATGCTTCCGAGTTGGGTTTAAACTTAATGCTGCTACTTTGTTTTTTTTTGCTTTGTTGTGGTTCTACACTGTATTTAATACAGTGTGTTAATATTATTTTGTAATGAAGGGCCTAAATCAACAGTGAACTTGCCCAGAACTCAATGTTTAATTCTTTCTAAGAAGGAACTTGTTGTGTTTAAAAAGAGCAGAGAAAACAGGCGCGACCAACCGAGACAGGAGCAACCATGCAAAACTCTTTTACTGAACTTTACCCACTAGGCTCACATACAGTGCAAGAAGTCTCCCTACTGGTTACTTGATTTTTTTGCACCTATACCGCAGAACTGAGGTTAATACATGTACGGTACTTCTTATCTAACAGGAGTTGTTTTTACGTGTATCTCAAATTAAACAGAAAAACTGCAGTTTATTAGGTATGCCTTCATTGTATGTATACCCTTGTGCAATTTTATCAGGTCCACCAAACATTTCATCATGGCCAGGACAAAGCCTCATCACTCCTTTTTTTGGTTGTTTTTTTCTGAGCAGCAGTTGTCCTTTAAATTGAGTCCAAATGGGCTGGTAGAAATGTCCAAAAATTCCTGGAAAAGGTGTATCTTCTTTTATTGCTCTCCACTTAAATATAAGAGTGTTTCGTCATTCTCCTGTAAAGTTACCTTAAAGAGATTTTAATTGTGAAGTTTTTGTCACAACGTCGACAGTACCTGATAAAGTGTACCTAATAACCTAAAAACCAAATTGTGTGTTCCAGGTGACAAACCTCATCAGATAGCAGCATGTCGGGTCCCATCGACAGCACTGAGCTATTTACATTTGATATTCAAAGGACGCATTCAAAGTTCATTCAGAGGTCAGTGTTTCCTTTTCACTTGGAGAATTTGTGAGTTTTGATAAAATAATTTTTTTGTTTGCAGTCGTCTTTAAATCTGAAACAAAAGACTCAAGCAAAGTAGAAAGGAAAAAGGGCCGTAAGATACACTTCATGTTGTTCCTCACTGAAATTAGTGACTATATTCATGATAAATTTAGTTTAGCACTGGTGAGTAAGCAAACCGCATGTGAACAATAAACACGTACCATTCGAGTGCATCTTGAAAGCTTTTTGCACATACCTGAATGAAAACAACAACAAACTCATTCAAAGGAACTTGGTTGGTACCTTTTTACAGAACTCTACAATTAACCCTTTTATTTTGCAGTGCTCAGAGATCATGTTAGTATGTAAATGATTTTTTTTCTTTTCTAAAAATGTTTTCTATCTTTGTTTTGGCAAAGAACTTTTATGTTAGAATTGTGTACACCTAAATATCTCTGCACACATCTGATATTTAATGTCATTTGTAGGACCACCCATGACCAGATATTATTTGGATGGTGGTCCGTTCTCAACACAGCAGTGACTGGTCTGTTCTCAACACAGCAGTGACACAGAGTGTGTGGTGGTGATGTGAGTGTATTAGATACAGCCATGCTGATTGGATTTATGACCACATCAGTGTCACTGCTAGATTGAGGACCTCAGCGATGCTGCTGCCTAGCTGCTGTCTGAGCTGCCCAATGTAGGTTTCTTCAGGATGTGAACCATTCTGGCAGTTTTGAATCTCCATCCAGTGTATAAATATGTGGATGGAGAGACAGGACTGGTTCATTGATAGGGATATGTGGATGGAGAGACAGGACTGGTTCATTGATAGGGATATGTGGATGGAGAGACAGGACTGGTTCATTGATAGGGATATGTGGATGGAGAGACAGGACTGGTTCACTGGTTAAGAGTATGAGGAGATGGGGCTGGTTACCTGGTTAAGGGCATGGAAAGACGGGGCTGGTTCATTTGTAGGAATATAAGAATGGAGAGACAGGACTGGTTCACCGGTAGGAATGGAATAAGGGCTTATGTCAACACTTAGAAATGTCAACACTCAAATATTAATAAGGATGTAATGTTAGGGGAGTGTTTCAGTATAAACTAACCTAAAATCAACTACTTCTACCGCTCACAGACTAAACCCACGTGAAAATAAATGATTGCTCTTTCTCTTCTTTCTCCTTGGTTTATTTCGTACTGTCCATGCTTGGAACCACTTTATATAAATGGTATAAATTATATAAATGTACCATCTCTGACATTAACGCTTCAAAATTCACTTTCAAAATAAAATTATATTTCTTTTTTGTGAATGAACATACCATTTTAACATTTTTGCAACTGTAATATATAATAGATGATAGATAGGAACCATAATTGTTCTTTCACATATAATATCTTAGCACATTTTAAGTCACTTCTGTGACCTATTTTTTTCCGTGAACAACATGATGAAATATCCATGCAAATAAAGTTTCATGTGTTGTAGGTGAAAAATACATAGTAACAGATAACTTCAGCTGTAAATGGAAGAGCTGCGCATTATTTATATTGTGTAAAGGGGAAAGGCTGATAAAAGTTTTTTAGGTACATATTTATGTTTTTGCCAGGTGTAGTTTTCTCAAACGACCTAATGTAAAACAAATCCAGGCATAATCACATTTACCCCACAATATATAGTGATTGCTAGTAATTGACTAATTTTGGACTGCAGTAATTAACTACAGGACATTAATGACTGTAAAATATAGCAAAGTGCTGTATAGAAATACTAATTGTAATTGTAAATTGTAGTTTGCACTACACGTTCTTGCAGTGTACCAATACCGTGGTGTCTGAGCATGCCTGGGTTCCCATGATGCTTTGCTCTTGCTTAGTGTGTCTGTATTTAGTTCTAAAAACAGCAAGCAAAGGTTTTCTGTGGCATTGTAGGCATAGGAGGTTCTGTGTTCTGGGGGTGGGAGTTACCGTTAGCCAGGTTTGTGTTTTTGTCCATGGTTCTCAGCCTAGTCAGATTATTATTTAGCAAAGCCACATGCTGTTCTGTCTTTCAGCAGAGCCATGACAGCATGTAGTTCTCTGTATTGACATCTTCAGTGACTGTAACACTGCTTGGACCTCATTTATCACAATGTGTGACTATATTTTGTTTTATTCAAGCTCTGAAGCTTTTTTATGGAATAAAGTATTTCAAAGTTAAAAGTATTTTACAACTCTTGATATTGCGTAGCAGCAGCCTCAGTATACCTTATGTGGCCAAAGGTATTTGGACACTGCTCTTATGTCGTCATGTACCTTAGAAAACACCTTGGATACAATAGCAGCTTTCTAGCAACACGATTTATCTTAGCAGCCCTGTAAAATACCATAGCAGATACACTGTCAACACAATAGTAACTCATATATTGTTTGTATGATACTGGGCTAATTAACCACAGAGACATTTTTCATCACTTTTTAACCTTGTCTTTATTAGAGGCACCATTCATTATGGAACATATTCCAAGACATTTTGATAATAGTCAAACATTCAATTTGCGGGTCCATATTAGATCACTGAAGTCCTTTTGTGCAGTCGTGGGCTGGAGGTTAGGGAACCAGCCTTGCGACCGGAGGGTTGCCGGTTCGATTCCCTGAACCAACAGTAACGACTGAGGTGCCCTTGAGCGAGGCACCTAACCCCCAACTGCTCCCCGGGCGCCGTGGATAGGGCTGCCCACCGCTCNGGGCTGCCCACCGCTCCAGGCAAGTGTGCTCACTAGTGTGTGTGTATGTGGGTGTTTCACTTCACGGATGGGTTAAATGCGGAATACAAATTCCTCTGTGTGAAAATCACAAATGGCACAAAATGGCTCAAAAACTCTCCACTCAGAGAATGATTGGCCTCACTGATTTGATTTAATTTAAATATTTTCAAAAGAAAAAATACAAAACAATATATAAAAGCCATAGAACAGTTCGGAATATAGCATGTTGGCACAATAATGTACAGATTTGTTTTTAATACCATTGTCTTTTGAACTTCAAACACATATAAGAAAATACTGCCTTGGTAAGACAAACTCTATAGAGTTTAAGTAATGTGGTAGGACAAATTAAAATTTTTTTACATTTCTGTGTTGATATCATTTTGACATCATCACAATGTTACACCAACTTAAATAACATTTTGATCACAGTTTAATATCAGTTTGTTTATCAAATGTCTGATAGAGACAGAGTCTGAGAAAGTCAGAGACTCCTCGGCCGCTGACGCCTTGATCTCCGTCGCCTTAATGAGCCAAAACTGACTTCTGACAGCTGCAGGCTGGTAATATCCCAGCTAGACGTTTCTGACTCTGCAAAGCTAAACCGATTCTGTGATACGCTGCGCATTGATACTGTCTCGTTTGACCTGGTTGTAAAGCCCATTCCAGAATCATGGTCATCTGTAAGAGGATCGACTGGAGTTTTTACTTCTTTCTTGGTTTCAGTCTTTTCTGAAAAAATCTTAAACCATTTCGGGGCGAAGTGGCAGAAGATGACTCCATAGTTGGAGACCATGATGGCGGAGATCTGAACAATGGGCCTCAATTCATTCTGAGTAATATAAACCGGAATGAAGCAAAGCCAGGCAAACAGATGGATGAGCATGCTGAAGATTATCGGCTCCGTCTCACTGTCCCTCACTTTGAAGGCCAACAGGAAACACAGCACAGCTAGTACAGCAATGTAGACATGCATCGCACCAAAGCCATAATACATAGAGCCCTGAGTGCACAGACGGTTCAGGGTTAGGGACTGAGTTTGTGATGGAGTCTCATCAACATCAACAGAATTAAAGATCATCCAGAAGATACAGATGAGGGCTTGAGTAACAGTGAGGAGAACTATGAAGACGAAAGGCTTATCAAACTTTCTTAGTCTGCGCTGTTTCGCTGGATTAGAGGACATGTAGGCTATGAACGTGTGAATAGCCATAGCCAGAATACAGGACACACAGAGAGTGAACCCGAGACCGTACATGGTCTGTTGTGCCCTGCAAATAGGGACGTTCGGGTCCCCTAAGAAAAGTACGACCCCTCCAAAACTCACCATCAGACCAAATTTCATCAAACAGGAGATAACTAAGGTATCTTTTATGATGGGGTTTCCTCTGTGGAGGACGTACACAGTAAATGAGAACACCAGCAGTAGTACACCTATCACTGTTCCTATCATCACCACAATGGAATAAGCGTCAGACCACTTTAAATACCAGATCTTCAGTTTCACACACTCAGTCCACCCTGAAAGAGACCCGTAGCCTTCTGGACACTTATGACAGGTGAGCTGATCTGTGGAGAGAAAGAGAGAGAGATGTATAAAAGTTAGACAGGTAAATTTGACAGACAAACATTTATACCCAATTGGCACAAATCTCTCAGTTATCAAATTAAATAACATCAGAGAAAGAACAATCAGCTACAATATTGTATTTTGAGTTTTACACTATGGTTATAATTGTTATAGTTTTTTAATCAGGATGTATGAGTTAAGTTTAGTTAATGGTTGAGCTTATATTCACTATGGATTTATTTGTGTTAGTTTAGTTCAGTCTGTTTTACAAGGTTGAGTCAATACCGTTTCTTTCTAATTAGTTTATTTGCCCAGTGTGACTGCACATTCACAGGTTAAAAGGTAAATATATTTATGTTATGTAACTATATTTCTCTCCTATATAGATTGAGTACTGTGAGAGTTTTTTTTCCTAGGTTTCCCAGGATCCTTTTGCTGAATCAACCCTTTAGAATTCCTTATGAATACAGCAATGAATACAAATGAAATAAAGAAAATAGAAAAATAAAATGCGACCCTTGTCTGTCTTTTGGAACTAAAATATACTGTGTAACTTCCCTTATGTTTCAGGGTTTCATTTGACCAATGCACAGTTAACATGACACATACATACTTTTCCAAAACCAGTCAACAAAACAAGAAGAAGAGGAACGCTTTTGGTCTTGTTTACACTTCACTCAACATTTTGATCGTGCTCTCAGAACAGTTCTGTCCACGAATGTTCCAGGATCAGGAGGTAAGAGACAAAAAAGTGAAAAAGCACAGGGTGCTTGTCTCTCCCTAAAGTAGCTTCTCTCCTTGTTCTGTTCAAAACTTCCAAAAACTCAGAGCAATCCAGGTCCTACCGTACAGGAGGATCGGTTCACTTTGTAGCTGTTAATAGGCACAAGATCCAGGGGTTGGCTCGTCATCTGGTGTCCACTGCACTCACACTGGCTACGGTGTATGAGGCACCTACAGTTGTACACTGGGAAAACTAGATTTCGGAGAAATGACCAAAACCAGCGTATTACATTTAGAAATAAGGGAAACTGTCATCCTCTTTGGGTACCGGATTGGAAACCACACGTAGAGCTGATTTTTAAACCTTTATAGTTCTTAATTTCACCAGAAAATAGGCTGTATATTATATATTAAATATATTAAACAGTAAACATAAAATAGATGAACTCAAGACATACGATAAAATATTAGCGTACGAAAGACATACGTTAAGCACGGTTGTAAGTCGCTCTGGATAAGAGCGTCTGCTAAATGCCATAATGGAAATGTAAATGTAAATAAAATAAGGGCCCTGAGAGAGAAATAATGACACAGTAAGACACTGAAGACAATAAGGGTGATAAAGTGACATGTGCACCAGCAGAATTTAGATGTAGGATTAAAGTGGTATGACAGGGCCAGTATAACAGCAGTGCAATTTGAAAAGCAGTAAGGCTGTTTTAAAGTGATGATTGCAGACCAGTTCTTGAAAAAGTCACAGTTCAGGTATTTAATGGGGGGTGGGGCGTACCAATATCATGGCAGGGATGGCTGGCTTGTGTGGGCTAGCTGCTAGCCTTGCTCGGATACCTCCGCTCTTACCCCTCTTCTGCGTGGTGATGCCTGTCTCCTGAGCAGGCCGCAGACTCGTGAGTGAAACTTTGTTAAATGTGAGGAACTCGCAGCTGTATGTGCGTTTCAAGACGTGAACACACGACAAAGACGTACAAAAACACTGTGACTCACAGGACAAAAAACACGAAAACACAGTTTTCTCGTTAGAGAGAGAAGCCGCAGCGTGTGCACGCGCCACCATCTTGTTTGTACTACTGAAGGTAGCAGCTATCTGCACATTGCTCCTAACACTGTGTTTACACTGTTTATTCTACCTCAGTAACTTCTGTGTGTATGTGTGTTACCACACAAGCTAAATCTCTCTGCACCTCTTCTACTACCTCATGTGAGTAATGAGTGCTGTGTCGGTGCTGCACTGTCCTGTCTGTTTACTGTGTCTAAAGTCTGATTAATTTATGGTATGTATTGATTTGTTTCTAGTTTTAATTTTTGTTTACACACATATGTCTGCATGTTTGCACTTTGTACTCTGTGGTCCATGTTCCTGGAGGAACGTAATTTCACTCCACTGTGTACTAGTACATGGATGGAATGACGATAAAAGCCTCTTGACTTGACTTGATTTCTGACTATCCTCCAGCCAGGGTCCACGGATAAACCTTGTGGTACTGCCACCTCCACAGTCGGTCGTCTTTATTGAAATGGCTGAGATATCAGGCAGGTCACTTATAACCCTTTAACTGTAGGTACTGCACAATCTACCCCACACCATGGCAGTCCTGATAGTCTCTTCTACCACAAAAACAGCACTTCCTGAAGTGTTTCGCAAGCTGCAGCTCTGCATGGTTGAACAAGACAGCGGTGGTTATACAACCACACAGTCAGTAGTCCATCATTTCACTGCAGTGGTGTCTAGCCCCTGTTTTTCTTGGTTTTCTCTGGTTTTCTGTTTCTGTCTCGTCACGTCCATGCGCCCTTTGTTGTCCTGTTCCATGTGCTTCTGTTTGTTTTGGTTTTTTGCTCCTCCTGTCTCCGCCCTCTTGTCAGGCCCCTCACCTGTCCATTGTTTCTAGCTTCGCCCCTTCCCAGGTGTCTCTCGTTAGCCCTTGTTGTTTTATACTCCATGTTGTGCCCTTTGTTCTGACTGGGTGTTTTGTCTCCTTGTCGGTTGATTTTGTCTCCACGTCTGTTGTTTTTGTAGCCCTGTTCAGTCGTTGCTCAGTTGTTTAGTTTCTTTGATTTTGTTTTATTTTTGTTCATTAAAGACTTGCGTGTGCATCCTGCCTCCTTGTCATGTCCCCCGTAACAAGTGGACATCAAAGGCTGCTCATCTTCCTCCAAATATACCAGTTATACAATCAAAAAACATTTCAATTTGCACTGTATTATTAATCTAATCTAGTCACTGCAATAGTTTAGTCAAATAATCATAGAATTGTCTTTTAAAGGAGTTGTTTTAAAAAAGGTTGCAAAGGCCCTCCTTAATTAACTTTATTGACAGAAAAGATATTATTTAACTAATTATAAAAAACGTATAACTAATTATAATTAACTAATTATAAATAGACTAATTACTAAATATAAAAAACTTGTTCCCAGCGACAGTCTTGCCATTTCACATATAAGACAATGTAAAATGTGTCAGCCATAAAAACCACATTTACTTAATATAATGGATTCTATAGTTCACATTCTAGGAATAATTAATGTAGAATTCCTAACAATTACAAATGGATTATTTTACAACTGTGAGCCCATAGCTACGTGTTGGCATTGATTTAGATCATTTTCTGCTTAGGAAATGAAGTTTGCCATTTTGCCAAGTAAGTTTCTGCAACATTCCATTAACCATCTGCAAGTCATATCAACAGAGTCGGTAAAAACAACCATGGAAGAAAGTTAATATAAGTTTAGATTAATCTGTCCACATAGCTAGTTTTAGCTTCAACAAAGTTATGTTATATAGATTTGCTAAACAAATTCAGACTGATCCGGACAATACAGATACCATTCCAGCCTAACAGTAAAGCCTTCTGCACAGACAGCACTGTTTCTTGGATTAACATATGTAACAAGCACATTAAAATGAGAAAAAGGTTCAGAATTTAAAAAAATAATAATCAATGAGCACAAAACAAGAATGTTAAGATGGCATAGCTGCTAATTTAGCCAGTTCATTTAAGCATTGAACAGACCCCTTACAACAGATTTTTCCTCTATGAACAGAAAGAGAAGCTGCTGAGCAAACTGAAAGCTAGGATGGCTGCAGCTCTTCTGTGTTAGAGTTTGACAGAGATTTGTTTTTTTGTGTGTGCTTTGCAGTATTTAACCAGGGAACTATAGCATTATTTACAGGTTCTAGCTGTTTAGCCTTTAAATTGTGGAAAATAAAAAAATGGAGGGAGGGTCGCCTTAGAAAAAAAAGGACAACTTGTAAAAGATTTTCTTTCAAATGCAGTGTAAATGAGCTTACAGTATAATTCTGGCACAAACCTTTCCCTTCCAGATATCTGCAGCTTCTTTAATGACTGAAGCCAGTTTCTGGCTTTGTAGAAGTGCAGTCAACACAACTTCAGGGGACAACCCATCATGCATGGAATCCATACTCACCCGTTGCGTAAGAGCAGTAAATCAACATGGACTGGCCATGTAGAATAAGCTCTGAGACATATTCCACTGCTTAGCATTGATTTAACAAAAGCTCATTACGTTACTCACCCGTCTCATTAGAATAGTATCCCTCACTGCAGTTCGTACAGCTATAGCAGCAGGTGATATTTAATATGCTCTTCTCTGTGCCAGGGGCACATGGCTCTGAACACCTGGACAAGGGTACCTGGATGTAAGGAGAGGAAATTTCTTGTTACAAATATGTTGAATAATGTTAGTACACAATATGACAGATAGTATTTAATTCTTACCGTGCTGTTGATCCATGGGATTTTGTTCTCAGCAATCTCAACTTTGTCGTTCGTGATGAGAAATCTTCCCACCACATCAGGAATTCTTTCATCACCGCTCCTCTTCCACATCATGAGACTGTAACCATTCTCAACATCACCGTCTTTATTAAAGGAATACATCTCATTGTCCAACGTGAAAGTCAGACTGTAAAGAATTTCCACAAGCTGAAAATAAAGGTTTAAAAAACAATATAAAACAGATACCAAATCATACGACACAAATAAGAAAGACCAAGTCATTTAGCATCACATATTTGGAGTGGCTGTTATTGATGAACCAAAGTCTAGTCAGGACGTTTTGATTTAGACTTAATATTAATATCATTTATCTATTCATTCATATAAATTATAGCTGGTAAATATACACTAGTGCAGTGGTCGTCAACTGGCGGACTGCAGTCTGCATCCAGACCTAGCTCTATTTTTCTGCAGCCTGAACTGAGCACAAAAATTTTATGCCAGATCAGATCAACGTGTAATACATAAGGTCATATTTCAGCACCTTCTTTTCCTCAACATGTGCCAGTCTGGCTTCTGTAGCAGCTGTAGTTTATGCAGTCTCATGCTTTTTATCTTTTTGTTACAAGTAATCAATGGTAATGCAGTCTTAAAATGCTAATTACATTATTAACTCATACCTTCTGCATAACAGTGTGAGAGGTTGTTTAGCTGTTTAACTATCAAATAACGTATTTTTTTCAGAGTACACATCATTTCTATTACAATTTCATTCTTAAGAATTCATGTTATTATTATTGGGGACACACGAAAAAGTAACTCAATAACTCACATAATTATCCAGTACACTATTTACTCACACTTGAAACAAATGACTGCTCTGCCTGATACACTCATAACAGCACAACACAAACATGCCTTCCTGAGAACGGTTCACCACCCAGCTATTACAAGATGGCCAATTGTTCTATTGTGGTCCCCTAATTGACAAATTAAGCATACAACCCCAATTCCAAATAGGTTGGGCAGTGTGTAAAATACTAATAAAACCAGAAAACTGTGATCAGTACATTCTGTTTGATCTGTATTAAAGTGAAAACAGTACCAAAACACTGTATTTGATGTTTTTGTAAATATAAGTTCATTCTACACAAAATGTTCCTAAAAAGCTGGAACAGGATGACGTTTACCATTGTGTTGCATCAGTTTTCCTTAAACAGCACTTAATAATTGCTTGGGGACTGAAGACACAAACCGGTCCAGTTTAAAAAGAGGATTTTTTGTTTCTATATTCTTCTGTTATACAAGTCTTCAGCAGTGTAAAGGTACGGAGCTCTTATTGTTGTATTTTGAGCTCAATAAGACACACGTTTTCAGGTAGATTCTACAGGAGTGTGAAATCCAGGACAAGAAGACTGGCCAACAGGGGGTTGCTAAGGTATTCCAGTTAATTACATTGCTAGGTAGTTGCTATGCTATCCCTACTGGTTGCTAAGGTGTTGTTAGGCAGTTGCGGTGGTGTCCCAGGTGATTGCTAAGGTGTTGCTAGGTGGCTGCTATGGTGTGAGGGTTTGTTGCGAAGTGAAACAAATACAATACATAATGGGCAGAGTTTTACAAATGGCTTCTGCTTCTAGTTACTGTAGATGAGGTGTCGCAAAAGATTTTCTAGCAGATTGATCTTTTGACTTTTCAAATGTTTGTCAGATGTCAGATTGGTAATGTCCATCTAGCTATGCACAACCCCATGTCATAATGCCATTCATAAGGCCCCGGACCTTAGTCTTGGCTAACTCACCTCAAGTGATCTTGATAACAACACTGATGTGTTTAATGTAAAGGAAATATTGTTTGCTTACTTATATTTAAATTTGCACATAGACGTTTCTGCAAGAGTAGAATACATGTCTGTGTTTATGGGTTAATGGCAGGACAAAAGTTACACAGTTACATCTATAGACTAATATTTTTAAGTTTCTTTAATGCAGAAATGATTTAGGTATTGTAAAATACTACCTCAGTTGCAGTTAGAAGGGCACTCTTATGTATTGTTAACTGTAATTGCTATATGATAACTTATTTGCAAATAATCTCGTGTTCTTGGCAGCATTTGGCTCCCTGTGACAGTATAATCTACAAACAAACCCAAGTACAACTGTGCCACAAAACTTGCAGTGTGTGGTGGTGGCGGGGTGGGTCCTCAGACAGCACTGAACTAGCACTGATGCATCTTTAAACAAACTAACATCTGAAGTACGACCATTTCCCGAAACAGTCGTACTTTGTCGGTAACACAGTAGTTTGAACCACCATAGTTCGAACCACCATGGTTCCAAATGTGTTCACCTGACTTTCACAACGGGAAAAGTGCA
>JAVGWN010000578.1:0-14018 GCA_034552555.1 Semaprochilodus insignis
TGTGTGTGTGTGTGTGTGTGTGTGTGTGTGTGTGTGTGTTACTTACATCATCACCTTGGCCTCCTCTATGAAGTCGTCCTCAGACATGGCTCCCTCACGGATGGCTTTAATGGCCACCTTATGCAGCGCTCTCCACTTCCCCAGCCTGACCACTCCGAACTGCCCGCTGCCCAGCTCCTTCATGAAGGTCAGCTCAGACGGGTTAATCTCCCACTTATCTACACACACAACGTTACAGCGTTACTGTAGTGAGACTTTCTTACTCAACAGTGCAAACCTGCCGAACGCTCGGCTCTCACTTCACTATCACACTTTCCTGCACACACAGTACAACACGTGCTGTGACGTTAGCCCAGACCACGGGCTGGAACCGTGCGCCATCTGAGTTTGCATACAGATAAATTTCTCTTCTGCGTTTAACCCATCCGTGAAGTGAAACACCCACCCACCCACACACACACACACGCTAGTGAACAGACACACTATGGGCAGTGAGCAGCCCTATCCGCGGTGCCCTGTTGGGCGTTGGTGCCTTAAACTAGAGCATTCTAGTTTAGGGAATCAAACTGGTGACTCTAGAGTCACAAGACTAAGGTTCCCTAACCTCCAAGGCTGTGATTGGTCGGTAAAAAGAGAGTCCTGCCACTAAACAAAGATGGAAGACTTTGAAGACTTTGAGGAGCTTCATTTCACAAGACGCGTTCAGCAGAGACTCGCGCTTGTCCACAGGTACACAGGTATTTTAGGTCACTGAAAACTGAGCTCTGCACAACTCAGTGCATGTAACATCAAGTGTGCGCTGTTGACTCCTTTGTTTAGATGAGGCGGTCCCAAACCGCACACTACAGCTTTAAATAGTGTGTAATCAGCTCCTGTTTAATACCAAAGAAGAAAATCCCTCTTTAGATTTCAGAGCTGTCAGAACTGTTACAAGCTTCTGCGGTAAATGACAGCTTTTCAGACCTTGTTGTGGCATTTCTGCGCTGGTCCAGGAGTATCAGGGTGTGGGAGTACTGCCAGCGGATGGGGGGCAGAAGGTATAATGAACCAGCGGCAGTGGAATGCGTAGATGGAGCCCCTAATGTGAGTACAGCTGATAGAAACGAGTAAAACCAGCAGTGGGTCCACACTGGAACTAAACCCAGTTACCACGCTACATACAGCTCTGTAGTCTCATCCTCCACTCCTGCTAGCATTGCTCATCCAGCTAATGCTAATGCTAAAGCTCAGAGATCACAGCACAAAGCCAGAGTGGAATATCAGTTCCAGTCGCTCCTTTCACAGAACAGATTTGAACCACAGCAGGACCTCAGCGAGTCCCTAATGGCAGTGAACATAGAAGAACCAGAAGAGTCAGTCATTCAAAGCACCCCAGTAAACCCACAGGGCCCCAGTCTGTCTTCATGCTACCTTACAAACTCCTTTTGCTGATACTAGTGTATGTACATGTGAACCTGATGCTAGCTCTGTATAGAGAACCGCTGGCGTACAGCCTGGCTATGAAGGGGAAACAGTGGTGCACTGTGGGAAATACCACTGCAAGCAATGCTGTGCAACATGCTAACAACCATGAGCAGTATAGCACACACCAACCACCAAAGAGACTGCCTGACCACAACCTAACATGAGCCTAATGTGTCTGTGTGTGAATCTGACCGTAGCTGAATCCCGCTGTCGTGGGAGCTGCTCTGTTCGGGTCGTTCACTGGATACCGCAGCCTGGACACCAGACCTGCAGGAACACAGTCACAGTCACGGACACCTGTGTTTGGAGGAAGGAGAGGGTTGACTGTATGTGCGAGTGTGTGAGTGTTACCTGCTGCGTTGTGCTTGTGGTACTCTATGAGGGCAGGTATGGCGCTGAACAGGTGTTTCTCGGCCAGGTAGAACTGCTTTGGGGAGCCTGCTGTCTCCTTAATGTGATAATGTCTAATCGCGCCGTCCCTGGAAAACACAACGTACAGGACAGTCTGAGGGCGAGTGTGCAGACACTACCGGACACTCCACTGATACTGGACTTACTCAGAGTCCTCACTAAACAGCTGGACACAGGAAGACCACTGGTTACTGGGACTAATCAGCTTCAGTCCGCTAGGCAGCATAAAGACTGGACTCTGGAGTGATGGAGATGTGGTCTGATGAGTCCAGACTGACCCTGACTAACAGGAAGTGATGCTCCCATCATGCATAGTGCCCCTGTAGAAGCTTCCGGAGGCAGTGTTATGATCTGGGAGGGGCTTCCTGATTTACCAGGTTATCCCAGCAGTGGATTGTTCTTATTCCATGACTCAGATTGGGGATTGCGGAGCAGCTCATAACTGCTTTGGTCAAAACAATTACGGTGTATATGTATAGCCCAGTATGTAACACATCCTCTCTTTACATAAACAAACTACAGCTCAGAACGGCAGCGGGTCATCTTCAGTCCTGGTGGAGACGACTAACGAGTCCGTGTGTAGAGGCACCGTGGTCAGCACCAAGATGAGCAGTTTGTTGATGTCCAGAAGGCCTGGTGTCACTCCACCTCCACCCCTATCGCACCATCTACAGGAACTGTGTGAGGATATTCAAGCTGCATGGGATGGATTATCACAGGACACCATTAGGAACCTCTACAGCTCCATGCCGAGACGTCTGGCACGTTGGGTAAGCAAACACGGCGGCCCGACACCATACTGAGAGACAGACTTCTGTATGTGTAGCTCAGTAAATATTGATCATATCAGTCTAAATTTATCGTTTGGTGATGAGTGTATATTAGGCTTAGAACATTTGTAAGAAGTGCATGCTCACAGGTTACACACGCTGGCGGGCGCGGTGTAGGGGCCTGTCAGCCCCCCGCTGCTGTCTCAGTTTACTTCATTTTCCATCCTGACGTTTGAACGTACTGACAGGAACAGACGTCACTGGCAGGAAAGAGCAGTTTACCACATGAAGCTGAACCTCTATCAGTGATAAGTTCAGCTGGTGCTATGAGCTTGTTTGTGATGAGGCTCCCGTCCCCCCGCAGAGCCTTCGGAGACATCCGCTGGTAGGAGACGTTAGTGGCCTGATCATGTATCATGTTGTCTAATTTAATTTGGTCCGTGTGCGGTATTGATGGATCAGGATACGTTCCTAGTGAGGTAGTGGAACAGGTTAGCTAGGCCCACTGTCAGAGTGGCCTTTGTACATGCTGTGGGTGGCACAAGCAGGAAGTGTGGTTTGGCCGCACGTCGCTGTAAAGACACATAGAAATAGGACTATAAGCTTCTAGGATGATTAACACAGCAGGGTGGGGGGGCATCACAGGGGGGTCACGGGTGAATAAGTCTGGTGACTTACAGTAAATGTGGCCCCCCTGAACAGCACGTTAGCTCCTCATCGGTGCCATGTGAAACCCACACCGTCCTTCCACCCGCAGGGTCGCCTCACACTCATGATTCGGTCCTTGTGCTGGGTTAACGAGGCCTGGTACTACACAACCAGCTAATTGTTTCCCACCAGGTCCCAGTTATTTAAGATTTCACCGTCAAATCACTCGGATTATGAGCACAAAGTCACGTA
The DNA here is from genome assembly GCA_034552555.1 of Semaprochilodus insignis. Lineage (NCBI taxonomy): Eukaryota > Metazoa > Chordata > Actinopteri > Characiformes > Prochilodontidae > Semaprochilodus > Semaprochilodus insignis. The sequence continues at coordinate 3,546 of JAVGWN010000578.1, forward strand.
GTGCTCTGGGATGTTCCGAGTGCAGCCTTAAACTCCATTCATGGTGGAGGGATACATGCTGCAGGGCACTTATTTTTGGTGGAGATGCTCAAAATTTGAAAATTAGAACCGGAATGATGCCCATTCCACGTTCCACATTTCCATATAAACTCAGAGGACACATGTAGGTTCACTGGTGGTGTAGATAGGAAATAAATGTGTGTTGTATATATAATATATGTGTGTTGTAAACATGGAGAACCCTGGTTCCCCTCTGTAAAGAACCATTTCACACCAAACCCACTTTTAATCACTCAGTTATGGAGGAAAATCCCAGGAATTCCCGTTTATAAACCGAATCCGTGCGTACGAATCTCTTAGAAACAAGGCCTCTGGTGACCATACGGATGGTGTTTCTCCAGAACTTCCGGTCTTCTAACCATGATCATCTCTACTGGTCTTGTAGCTGGTCATGCTCGTCCCCTTTTACCTTCAGCTGTTCTGAGCAAGACTGAACCGGTTCCGCTCCAGTCTGTTTATCCGAGCTTTGAGTGTGACACCAGGCTTTACCTCCTCCCACTTGTTTGTCTTCACCTTTACTGGAGTTCAGAGGAAGCTGTGTGTTTGCCGTCTCACTTTCACATCCATGAAGCCCAGACGGACGCTCTAGTACAGACAGGGCTGCTGGAGGGAGGGATGTGCTGGAGCACCGCGAGGGAACTCACCCCAAAGTCTTTGTGTAGACAGAGACGGTGTAGGCTCCTGGACTGCTGGAGTCACGTACCATGAACCCTCCTTCTTTACCCTGAACACACACACAGAGAACACAGTCAGCAGGAACAACTCTACATCAGCAACAGCTCAGACCACAAACACCGCACGCACACACACTCAGGTAGGATCCCACGGCGCATGTGAACGGAAATAACTCTGCCTGCTTTCTAACCATGTGTTGATCTGAGCCTGTCTGGTTTCAGTACCTCTCCAGCGAATCGCTGGACGACTGTGGCAGCGCCGCTTCAGTTACCTGGACTTATTATCGTTACAGTGTGATTCTGGAGGAACACTTCATTTAGCAGACAGTGACACACTATTAACCCACAACAGACGGGCTTCCTCGTGTAATAACATGCTGTATTACACACGTTATAACAGGTACTCCTGTTGTGATGAGTGTTAGCAGTTGTGTAAATGCTGTAGTTCAGTGAAAGGTCTCGTTTTGCATGAACCCACGAAACTGTCCATCATGTCTGGTATCATAAAGTATCTTTTTTTTTTTGTTTTGTTTTAGCACTGGAGCTTCCACACCACCTCACCCAGCACTCCCAGTTCAGGTCATGGATTTCCTCAACACCAAAAATGTGAATCCTTCTGTTCCACCAGCTAATATCCAGAGTACCCGCCATGTGCAGCACGGACAGCAGCTAGACGGGCTGGGAGGGACTCAGTAAGGTCCTGGTAGGTGGTCACAGGTATCTGGAGCCATGCTGACTGCAGTGCATCCCACAGCTGCTGGAGGGGGCATGGAGGAGGATTCATAGAGCGAACAGGACGATCGAGGTGGAAAACATTCCATGGACCATAATGCTGCCACCACCGTCGTTAGTAGAAAGTGGTCATATGACTGTAATTCCTCCATATTTAAACTGTTCTATCACTGTAAGCGTAACTGAACACGCAGAGTGCTCGGAGTACAGGCTGAGAGTTGGGGCAGGAGTGTTGAGAAGATGGGCCTGGACCTGTACCACACCTACAGATACGCCTGAACGTCAGGCCGGCTACGACGATCAAGCGAGTCAAGTGAAGGGAGAGTCAAAGTAAGCCCTGTGCAGTTGGGCCAGATTTGGTGGATGCCTTCACTGGCACTACACCGAGGTGAGTTTTAAGTAGACTGGGATTTTTACCACTGCTGGTAGACCTGCGTGACCGTGACGAACTCCCGGTGAAGGAAGGTGCCGGTCCGCCAGCCCTCTGTGTACTGCTGGTGGTGCACCCTGTTTCACCCTGTAAACCAGCTCTAACCGCGTCCAGCACTGAACACACTTTAAATGTTTCTAGGTCACACAGGCATGGTGGTGTGGTTTAGGCCACCGTGTGACTCACTGTGAGGCAGTGTCACTGCAGTGCTGAGAATGATCCACCACCCACATAGTACCTGCTCTGTGGGGGTCCTGTGGGGGTCCTGACCATTGAAGAACAGGGTAATACAGTACACAGAGAAACAGATGGACTACAATCTGGACCTGTACAACTACAGAGTGTCCTATATGGTCAGCGGAGCTGATACTGAAGTGTACGTGCATAAACCTGCATATACACACGCCGGACACACCACTGACTCGCGGACCACCTCTAACCACATAGCTGAAGTTAGCACACACACAGACCTGGTTCCGTAGCTGCTCCTCTGCTTTGTTTCGATTGACGTTTTTGCAGTACCACCTGAAACACAGACGTTCAGTTACTGGTTACCAGCAGCACTAACGCACACAGGTCCCATTACAACCACCTGAACTGGTACTCACACATACTGCTCCAGGTTATCCGGCTGTTTCGGGGTCACGTAGTTACTGGGAATGTAGCCCTCCTCCCTGAAAACACACACACATGCGCATGCGCGCACACACACACACACACACACACACACACACACACTTACTTCAGCAGCCACCCTGTCACTGCTCAACACGTACTCACCCAAATAAACAGACTTCACTCTACACCTAAACAACAAACTACACAACAGTGTACAGTACTACACCAACTACACAACATACACAACAGTGTACAGTACTACACTAACAACACAACAGTGTACAGTACTACACCAACTACACAACATACACAACAGTGTACAGTACTACACCAACTACACAACAGTGTACAGTACTACACCAACTACACAGCATACACAACAGTGGAAGTAGAAGGTAGGTGTTTCTAATAAAGTGGCCAGTTAGTGGAAGTAGAAGATAGGTGTTTCTAATAAAGTGGCCGGTTAGTGGAAGTAGAAGGTAGGTGTTTCTAATAAAGTGGCCAGTTAGTGGAAGTAGAAGGTAGGTGTTTCTAATAAAGTGGCCAGTTAGTAGAAGTAGTTGTTTCTAATAAAGTGGCCAGTTAGTGGAAGTAGTTGTTTCTAATAAAGTGGCCAGTTAGTGGAAGTAGTTGTTTCTAATAAAGTGGCCAGTTAGTGGAAGTAAAATGTAGGTGTTTGTATGCGTGCATGATCTGCAGTAACCGCTCGCGGTTTGGGAGCGCAGCTCGCTCTCGTACCCGTATTTGTTGCGTGCTTTGTGCCAGTTGACATCACACTTCTCCACGATGACGTACTCCTCCCCCCGGTGAAGGGTCAGGTCCTGACTTTCCACTCCCTGAAAGTCATACAGAGCGATGACCACTTCCTCCTGCGGTTCTGCGTCCTGCGCTGCTGTAGGCAGACCTTCTGGGGGCGGTGGTGGGGGAGGGCGGCGAGACTGCAGGGGTCAGAGGTGTCAACCAGCTGATTAGGTACTCCGACACATCGTTCAGCAGGTCTTATTAACAGCACAGTTACAGCCGACTGTGAGACAGTTCATCTCATTAACTTGGAGAAACGTCCACCATACACTGAACCATAACCCCTGAATCGTGATATACATCATATCACCATCATATCACCATCAGATCACCATCATACTACCATCAGATCACCATCATACTATCATCAGATCACCATCATACTACCATCATATCACCATCAGATCACCATCATATCACCATCAGATCACCATCATATCACCATCATACTTTCATCATATCACCACCATATCACCATCAGATCACCATCATACTACCATCAGATCACCATCATATTACCATCAGATCACCATCATATCACCATCATACTATCATCATATCAGTCATATCACCATCATACTACCATCAGATCACCATCATATCACCATCAGATCACCATCAGATCACCATCATATCACCATCATACTATCATCATATCACTATCATATTACCATCAGATCACCATCATACTACCATCAGATCACCATCATATTACCATCAGATCACCATCATATCACCATCATACTATCATCATATCACTATCATATCACCATCAGATCACCATCAGATCACCATCATACTATCATCATATCACTATCATATTACCATCAGATCACCATCATATCACCATCATATCACCATCGTATCACCATGATATCACCATCAGATCACCATCGCATTGCCATCAGATCACCATCATACTATTATCATATCACTATCATATTACCATCAGATCACCATCATACTACCATCAGATCACCATCATACTATCATCATATCAGTCATATCACCATCAGATCACATCATACTACCATCAGATCAGTCATATCACCATCATTTTAACATCAGATCACCATCATATTACCATATCACCACGATATCACCATCAGATCACCATCATACTATCAGATCACCATCAGATCACCATCATACTACCATCAGATCACCATCAGATCACCACCATATCACCACCATATCACCATCATATTACCATCATATCACCATCATACTATCATCATATCACCATCATATCAACATCATTTTACCATCAGATCACCATCATATTACCATCATATCACCATCAGATCACCATCATACTATCATCAGATCACCATCAGATCACCATCATTTTACCATCAGATCACCATCATATTACCATCATACTATCATCATATTACCATCATATCACCATCATTTTACCATCATTTTACCATCAGATCGCCATCATACTATCATCATATCACTATCATATCACTATCATACTACCATCAGATCACCATCATGTCACCATCATATTACCATCATATCAACATTAAATCACCATCATATCACCATCATATTACCATTAGATCATCATCATATCACCATCAGAGCACCATCATACCACCATCAGATCACCATCATATTACCATCATATCAACATTAGATCACCATCATATCACCATCATATCACCATTAGATCATCATCATATCACCATCAGAGCACCATCATACCACCATCGTATCACCATCATATCACCATCGTATCACCATCAGATCACCAGGTCCTTACTAATACACAGACCAGTATCAGAGGGGAGTCAGTTTGAACTGCTCAGCACAGTGTGATCAATCACAGTTATGGAGTCAGTGATGCTAGTAATTGCCTAGCAGTGTGTGTGTGTGTGTGTGTGTGTGTGTGTGTGTGTTTGTGTGTTTACAAAGTGTGTTTGAGGAGCTCACCTTGGACTCGTCACCAGGAATAGGGGGCAGTGGTTTTCGGGTAACTGAAAGAAAAACCAGCACAATTGAGCTCTGTGTGTGTGTGTGAGAGAGAGAGATAGAGTGTGTGTGTGTGTGTGTGAACTAGATTGTGTGTGTGTGTGTGTGTGTGTGTGTGTGCATGTATGCGTGTGAACTAGATTTTGTGTGTGTGTGTGTGTGTGTGTGTGTGTATGTGAACTAGATTGTGTGTATGTATGTGTGTGTGTATGTGAACTAGATTGTGTGTATGTGTGTGTATGTGAACTTGATTGTGTGTGTGTGTGAACTTGACTGTGTGTGTGTGTGTGTGTGTATGTGAACTTGATTGTGTGTGTGTGTGTGTGTGTGTGTGTGTGTGAACTTGACTGTGTGTGTGTGTGTGTGTATATGTGAACTTGATAATGTGTGTGTGTGTGTGTGTGTGTATGTGAACTTGATAATGTGTGTGTGTATGTGAACTTGATTGTGTGTGTGTGTGTGTGTGTGCACATGTGAACTAGATTGTGTGTGTGTGTGTGTGTGTGTGTGTGCACGTGTGTGTTTGTGAGTGTGTGTGTGTGTGTGTGTTTGTGAGTGTGTGTTTGTGTGTGTGTGTGTGTGTGTGTGTGTGTGTTCTCTCACTGTCTCCGAACAGGTTGTACTCCTCACAGCCCGGGGCCAGCTTATCCGCCTGACCGCAGCACAGCCAGCCGCCCTCCTGCCAGAACTGAGGGTGGAACTTCGCCACGATCTGGGAGTTATTCCTGATCTCTACAGCACAGACACACAGGGGAAATGTGGCTTTAGAAGTACACTGTAGGCGGAGCCTGGCCCAGGTGAGTGTGTAGAGCCTCTCTGTGGGCATGTGCAGGACTGATCTACAGGTACCGGAAATGTTCAGCTGCGGTTATTGCTGCACAAGAGGATCAGACGGATACTGACAGCTCAGGCTCACATACCATTACCCTCACAGACCTGATCCACTGGATCACCATCTCCAAATCCTCGACTCATCTGATGAGTCAGGCTCTCCTGTAGGTGTGGAAGTCTGAGTTAGTGGTATATACTGTCTCGCTGGCCGAGACAAGCGCTGCACTTTGACGTTAGGCTCGGGCCCCTGGCCCTGTTTCCTGGTGGGCGTGGCCTCTCGCAGCGCGATATTCTGCGGACTCGTCTTCAGCTTTCCTTCCTCTTTCAGTTTCTTTATTTAGCTCTTCTTCTTTCCAGCGACTGACAGCAGCAGAACCACACGCAGGACTGTGTAATCCTCTGCACACGTCCCTTCTGTCCATTCCCGCTCTTTTCCTCCTACGGCGGATGATCGGTGTCTGAGCTGAGTGACCGCTGAGCGGATATGATGGTGACCGCGTGGGCGGAGGGTCAGGATGTCTCAGAGCCTGAGGCTGAAAGTCACACAGGTTCTGCATGACCTCATAACAGCCCCACATTAATCACCGTTATCACACATCAGCACCGCACACCACTGAGTCTGTGTGTGTGTGTGTGTGTGTGTGTGTGTGTGTGTGTGTGTGTGTGAACTGACCTTCCTTCAGGTTTTGGACCCAAACACTCCTTCTCTCATTACTAGGAGCAAATATATACAGGGTGATCGAGTCATATACCACCTACAGAGGGAGAGAGAGAGAGAGACAGAGGGAGAGGGAGACAGAGGGAGAGAGAGGGGGGGGAGAGGGAGAGAGAGAGAGAGAAAGAGAGAGCGAGAGAGAGGGAGAGAGAGAGAGAGAGAGAGGGAGAGAGAGAGAGAGCGAGGGAGAGAGGGATAGAGAAAAGTGGTAAGTCACACGGAAGGTTTCCAGCAGTGCTGATAGTTCTCCCAGTGCATTGTGGGTAATGGTGTGTGACGGTATTTACCTGGAAGGGGTATTTGTTCTGGCAGGGTATGACCACACCTCCATTCTTCACAATCTCCACACACTTGATCCGCTGCAGGTCGATAGAACCCTTCCTGAACTTCTTCTGCAAACACACAGACACACGTATAGTTACCTGGACTGTCCGTGCAGGTAAGCTGCTGGAGGTGCACACCTGAGTTCGACCTGCACTGTGTGCTTTTTGCTGGTGTTTGTTGTTCTGAAGATCAGGTGAGTGTATGAGCTGCTCTGTGGGAAGCCTGGCACAGGTGATTGTATGAGCTGCTCTGTGGGTGGAGCCTGGCTCAGGTAAGTGTGTGAGCTGCTCTCTTGGGGGAACCTGGCTCAGGTGAGTGTGTGGTACCACTCTGTGGGGGAAGCCTGGGTCAGGTGAGTGTGTGGTACTGCGCTGTGAGCAGATCCTGGCTCAGGTAAGTGTGTGAGCTACTCTGTGGGAGGAGTCTGTCCCAGGTGAGTGTGTAGAGCTGCTCTGTGTGGGAAGCCTGGCTCAGGTGGTGGGAGCCTGGCTCAGGTGAGTGTGTAAAGCTGCTCTGTGGGAGGGGCCTGTCCCAGGTGAGTGTGTAGAGCTGCTCAGTGTGGGAAGCCTGGCTCAGGTCAGTGTGTAAAGCTGCTCTGTGGGGGAAGCCTGGCTCAGGTGAATGTGTAAAGCTGCTCTGTGGGAGGAGCCTGTCCCAGGTGAGTGTGTAAAGCTGCTCTATGTGGGAAACCAAGCCTGGGTGAGTGTGTAAAGCTGTTCTGTGGGCAGAGCCTGTCCCAGGTGAGTGTGTAAAACTGCTCTATGTGGGAAATCTAGCCTGGGTGAGTGTGTAAAGCTGCTCTGTGGGAGGAGCCTGGTCCAGGTGAGTGTGTAAAGCTGCTCTGTGGGCGGAGCCTGGCTCAGGTGAATGTGTAAAGCTGCTCTGTGGGAGGAGCCTGTCCCAGGTGAGTGTGTAAAGCTGCTCTATGTGGGAAACCAAGCCTGGGTGAGTGTGTAAAGCTGTTCTGTGGGCAGAGCCTGTCCCAGGTGAGTGTGTAAAACTGCTCTATGTGGGAAATCTAGCCTGGTTGAGTGTGTAAAGCTGCTCTGTGGGCGGAGCCTGGTCCAGGTGCGTGTGTAAAGCTACTCTGTGGGCGGAGCCTGGTCCAGGTGAGTGTGTTTACATCTCAAGCACTGATTCATGCCGAGGTTTTTTGTTTGGTGGCCCGCTGGCCTCTTTAAACAGGGACGCGGAGCAGCAGTCCCTCCTCACCTCGGGCCGTCCCTCGTAGTAGGAGAGTCTGGTCTTGGTGAGGACGAACACCCTCTCTTTGTAGTTGAGCGGAGACGTCCTCTTCTTCTGCTGAGAGCGTTTAATCAGAGTTTCCTCCAGAATGGCCGTGGAACTCATCTCTGAGCTCTAACGCCACCGAGAACTGCCATCTACCTCTCACACACACACTCACCACATATCCGCACACGTACAAACACAGCCTGTGGGCAGAGGAGACACACACACACACACAGACAATCAGATATGGGCATGAGCTAGCTGGCCACTTTATCAGAAACCCCTCTGTCTTATAGCTCCTCCTTGCTTCTACACAGGAGGGCTTTCAAAGAAAGTGTTATTCTGGTTTTATAACAGTGTTATAACAATGGACTCGGTTAATAGCTTTACAGGGCCCACAAGACGTCGGTTATATTACAGAGCCTCACAACATCAGGAAACAGCCACATTAAGTACAGTTACGATGTTCTATCAACAGACGTGAGGCGCTGATAAAGAGTTCCACCTTAAATGGTGCCTCAGCAGCCTGACAGCATCTAACTGCTGCACCATTTAAGGTGATAACTGGAACAAGAAGCTGGCGAAAGGGACGCTCACCTCGGTCGCCTCGGATGGAGTCACTGCGCTCGGCTGCACTCGACAGAGTCAAGACAGAGTCCAAATGAGGTCCAAACTCGCTCGCTAATAGTCTCGAGGCCAGTAGTACCACACTAGACAGAGAAGAGGAGGCGTCTGCAGCTGAGTTACAGTTCTTACACCAGTGAAGGGACACAAAGTTTGGTGTCAGTGGGCTCTAATGTTAGCTAGCTACCTAGCCCTGCTAATCTAGCTAACATTACCACACCCTGATGAAGGCCAAACTGGCCCTTTGTGGAGGCCTGTGGTACAGTCTATCCGCTTGTTTAGTCGTCCTGTATTGACCATCATGTCCGGGTTCTAGCCTCTACTGCACTTACTGAGGTTCTCACTGTTTAAGTAGATCTGGATCCAAAACACTTCTCAGTGATCATTCTAGATCTTTCCTTGTGGTGAGAAAGATAAGAGGAGAGTCTGCAGTTGATAAGCTGAATCACAGTTCTTACACCAATGAAGAAACATGCAGTCTGGTGTCAGTGGTCTTTAATGTTAGCTAGTTAGCAACCCCAGCTAACCTAGCTAATGTTAGCACTCACTGGCTAAAGGCAAATTGGCCCTTTGTGGAGACCCTTGATATAGCCTGTGGGGTGTTTCTTTCTATGAACACACATCTACATGTTCCAGTTGTTAAGAGTCAGTCAGACAACCTGATTAAGATAAGGCAGGCTAAGGCTAGCTATCTTCTCTTTAGCTGAGCAGCACATAAAAACAGCTAACACCCGGAACATGAAGATGTGGGTTCACAGCCAGAAACAGCCTATAAAACACACCGTCTAGTCAAGTGGATCCTCAGATGGCCTGTTTGGATTTTGGCTGCGGATGCTAACATTAGTTAGGTTAGCTAGGTTTGCTGTGCAAGCTAGCGTTAGAGCCCACTGGCACCAGTAAGAACTGGAACCCAGAACTGCTACCTGCTGGAAAGATAGAACCTCAGGTGGCTCAGTGGAGGCTTAGACCCGGACATGGTTTACAGGTTCTGGGATGGTCATTTTTTTGGGGGGTCTGTTATTAATCACTGGACCNCCAGCATAAACCAGCACCAAGACCATCACTGGACCAGCATAAACCAGAACCAAGACCATCACTGGACCAGCATAATCCAGCACCAAGACCAGCATAAACCAGCACCAAGTTGGTTAGGATGGTCAGAGCTGGTTACGCTGGTCAGAGTTGGTTAGGATGATGTAAGCTGGTTAAGCTGGTCTAAGATGGTTGGGCTGGTCAGAGCTGGATAGGCTGGTCTAAGATGGATAGACTGGTCTAAGATGGTTAGACTGGTCAGAGCTGGTTAAGCTGGTTAGGCTGGTCTGAGCTGGTTAGGCTGGTCTAAGCTGGTTAGGCTGGTCTAGGCTGGTTGGGCTGGTCTGAGCTGGTTAGGCTGGTCTAAGCTGGTTAGGCTGGTCTAGGCTGGTTGGGCTGGTCAGAGCTGGTTAGGCTGGTCT
>JAVGWN010000579.1:0-14013 GCA_034552555.1 Semaprochilodus insignis
AGATTCCATTTGGTTCAAATCAGGTAGCAGACCTGAGTATCTGAGTTTGTTTGTTTGTTTTTTCTCCTCCACTCTGCAGATGATGGGATTGCTCCAGCACCTGAAGTCCCACAAACGCATTTCTCCCCCCACTGACCTTGAAAGCACTTACCTCTTAGAGAATTCTCTGGAAGACACGCCTCTCGCCAACACTCGCCTGCCATTTCATCTTCTTCTCCAATCACACCACTTCTGGAAGATTGTCTGTGCGTATTTATTTACTTACTTATTTATTTATTTATTTATTTATTTATGTAATTCTCAGTTAAATAACAGTTGTTAATTTCCAACTGGATAGCAGTTCAGTTCAAGGACAAGCATGTGGTTCCCTGTGTGGAACTTTTCAGTTTGATAAATGAGCTTTATTTGGCTAAATGTGCTTCATTAATAGTTCAAGATTCCTATCATATTAGGAACAAATATAATAATAAATGTAATACAGAAAAATCATTATAAAAAAAATATGTAGCATAAACATAAGTCATTATGTTGACCTTTACTCTTACACAGGTATTCATGTGATCCAAGACAAATTATTTTTTAATTCAAATAATTCATCTATGTGCTTTAATATTATGAAATATGTAAGCATGGTTAAAATCTTAACAACATAAAGTTCCCTCAAATCTATAAAGTATAATTGGAGACTAGGGTGCAAAATGGAATCATTTCAGCACATGTTCCTATTCCTGCCAATTCACACTAAAGTTAAAAGGAATGTTTCAGCCTCAGCTGCTGTTTTGAATTTATCTATACAGGAAACCCACTGTATCTCACTGTAATAGTTACTTTCACCTCATATGCTGTCTGTCTTCTCCTGTTTATAGCTCCAGAACTTAATGAGGATACCTTACCCACACTGCTACTCATATCCAAACTCATGAAGGTAAGAAATGAATGAGTGAAGGTGAGATCAGCATGTTTATAATTTGTTTGAATTAGAGATGCACCCTGCCTCCACTGACATACCGATTCCACTTTTAGCCCATCCCTGTTTGCTTCCTACTTGCCAATAAATTTGTCTCTAAAATATGGATCTAAGGAGCTAAGAAAAGCACTATGTACTTTTTATTATTCAGCATGACATGGATATTTACTATCAACTGGCAGGCAAAATATGTCATAATCATAACAATCATAAAAATGATTATTGTCGATACTACTGTTGATCTGTTTCAATGATGGGTTATTTGAACATTTTAGCTTCTTAAAAGCTGTATTAAAACTAAATGTTTATACCTGTACGGAACTGGTAGTGTGTAAATGAAGTTTTTCTTTTTGTCTTAATTTCAGGTTAATCTGGATAAGCTATATGTCTTGGCAGTGAATCATGTCTTCAAGCACGATCTGATGCCCTTACTACTGGATCAGACTAAACGCACGCAGGCTTATGGCCCCAAGAGAGACTCTACCACTGTAATTCAGAGTATATTTAATCATGCTCTCTGCATTCAGAACGTTGAGCTGGCTGCAGCCACCATCCATAAAATTGCCCAGGATGTGCCACCAGGTGAGTTTAATACACAGTCTGTCCAGAATCATTCATATTTCAGGTGTTGCCTATAATCAGTTTTTCCTCATGTGCACGTCGCATGTGGTATGAAATCCCTTTTGTAGACAAACTTGAAATCTTACCAGACATTTAAACTACGCTATTCTAACCAAACTGTCTACAGAAGTGCTAAGTGTACAAATCATAGTTTTCTACAATCTTAAGCACCATGTTTCTATAACACACTAATCTCTAGTTGTTCCTGTCTGCTCCACAATTAACTATTAGTTTGTTTTAGTATTTTTATATTAGTATAGTTTTTATTACGTTTTAATTTATTTTAGTTACTGAATAAAATGTCCATATGGTTGAAGAGGTTTATCTTAGGTCATCTCATGGTCCTTAAGCTGTATGCTGTCTTTTGATTTGACATTAGAAGTTTTCATGTCTTGCTTTTTCATACAGGTGCACAGAAAACCATGTTTTTGAAATTTAGCCTGGAGCTTGTGCACAAACTTCTGAAGTCTGGTACTCTAGAGGTTTGTCTCAACTTAACATTCTCAAAGTTTATTTGGAACTGAGCGTACTTTACACTTGAGAAAAAATATTCAGTCAGTATTGTACTATACTGATGTCATTTACATGAATGCAGTACATCATAGAGAAACTATCTGACATATTGATTATGGCTAGTCATCTCATACTGCACTAAATGTAGTAATGTACAGGTGGAAACAAACGCATAGTGTAACTTAACAGTGCAAACTGCAGACAAGGAGGAAACGGCTTTGTGCCCATTTTAAACACCTGTTTATGAAGAACGTCTTTTCACTACCTTTCTCTTCTTTAACTTGCTTTTCCTCTCTTTTTCCCCATCCCCCTGTTTCTGCTTCTAAATGAGTAGGAGGAGTTACAGACAAAGGGAGAGATGCTCACCTCTAAATTGCAATTGCAGTACCAGCGTTCGGCCACAGAGAACGCTCTTATGTCTTTTCAGCTTGACTCCCCTGAACTCCTCAAACTTGCAGGACTTCCCGGGCGCCTCATTGTTGCTCTGTTTGAGCACAGCTCAGTGGTGGCGCGCATGAAGAGCCCTGCTGGACAGATGTATCCTGGTGAGAGCAAACAGAACATTTTAACTTGTAAAGTCAAATAACCAGTACTTGCCACTTTAACTGCAGCTCTCACTGAGAAATGTCTATTTGTAGGATATGCAGAGCTTCTGTTTCTTTTTATTAACACCTCCCATAACATCAGTCAGATTCTATCAAGACTCTATCAAGAGCTATCTTATGTTTTTAAAAGAGCCCCTGTAATTTAATTTTTGCCTTATTTGGCTGGACGATTCATATGTCATAAAGGATCTGTGTTATTTCCCCAGATTACCCCAACTAGCTCTAAACAGAACATCAAGGGAACTGAAAGTTTTGTCACCTGATTTTGTTATTGCGTTGCTCTACTGTTAATTCAAACAGGGCTGCTATTGCTGAAAGAGCTCTCTGTTTTATGAATTAAAGAACATGAAATTATTACTTATGAGGCAATCCAAATTTGTGCTTGATTATAATCTCTTGTTGGTAATCACTCATATTATAGCAGCTACGTACCTGAGTAAAAATGAATTCAGCTTGAATAGGGCTATAGAAACATGTTTCATGTTTCAAGTTTGTCATTTGCACAACATGTCAGGACATTTATGCATTGAAATGCTTGTGGCGAGGCTCAGGTTAATGCTCTGCAGCAGGGCAACATTAATATACATGATAACTAAACATACTAAATAAACTTGAGTCCTGCGTGTATGACAGGGCAGGAATAAAAGTATTCTGTTTTACTTTATTATTTTAGGGATGTAAACCAACACCTTTGGTTGTAAACTGTTTCTCAGTGTGGACTATGTTATATATTTGTGCAGATATTCACACAGTGGCTGCAGAGATTGCGTCCATCAATGGTGTTGACCTCCTGAAGGTCAGGAATATTCTCTTGGAGAAGTGGCTTTGTAAAACTGAGCAGTCAAATGGCAAGGTCTGTTATATAAACACACACTCCTGTAATGAAAACCATGGTGTAAAAACACCTTGCCATGTTGGCAGTATTTTAATGCTGCTATTGCTTCATATTCTCTAAACTCCCCTTTTGTGCAAGTTCCATACATGCAGAAGGATATTTTAGTCTGCTAATATTCATGGTTTTTACAAGTGGTATTGATGGAGCTTTTGATGCCTTTACAACAGATTTATTTTCTATAGCCACAGCTTTTGCTTAGAAAGATGCTGTCCAAGAATTAAGTTTTTTGTTTGTTTGTTTGTTTGTTTGTTTGTTTTTCCCTTCTTTATATGCCATAAAGGTACTGAATGTCTTTTATTCAACTTTATTTTTATATTAGTATTTATATTTCTAGGTTGTTGTTTTACTTTATTTCAATATTTATACAAACAAGGTCTGTTGGGTTTTCATGCATGCTCAAGAAGTGTTAAGATGACTATTAATTCCAGGTGGGAAATTAAGGCGTTATCAACAGCGTAACGTAGCAAAAGACAGCATAAATAATACATATCAGAAAGAATCATGACAGGAAATGGAGAATAATTATGATTATAGCTAACTGTAGCTAACTGGTTGTTGTTGCTGAAGTTGTAATGGAGGTCTTTATATCACTACAAGGACCTACAGGACCAGGACCAGGTCATGGATATAACTGATGACCCTGATCTCATGAGGTAGATTAAAAACTTGACCACCTTAAAATAAATTGTAAAATAATACTACTAATAATAGTTTTTTCCTTTTCTATCATAAGAGTGGTGTACTTGCTGCAAATGCAGCCTATGGATATAAGTGCCCGTTTGCTCAGTCCTATCCTGACTGCAGAGACATGGGTAAGGAATATAGATTCAGCATGTTATCTGTAGTACTGTGATATTTAGCATACTTCAATCAGGACAGCTGCAGAATAGCTCAGATTGTACCACAGCAGAGTTCAATTTTTGCCATTCAAAACACAGGCTTTCTTAGTATATCTGGTGGAGGGAAAGCACTTTGTACCAGCTTTCTTTTTATATAACAAATGTTATATGTACAGTAAGCTATTTTCTAACGTAAATAAGTTAGTGTTTTGACATTACGACAGTATTTATATTTCACAACTATTTAATAAACTGTCAAACATGGTGTAGAGCTGTTCTAGTAGTAGCATTGTACTGCAGTAGCTTAGCGTGCTATAGTTTCAAACACCACAGCACCAGTTTGTTTCCAGGTCACTGAAGCTTCACAGACAATGTTTTAGTTTAGACAATGAGGACTCTGAGAGGGTAAAGCTGTGTTTGTGTGTGGAACTCACTAACATTAAGTACTTGAAGGTAGTGTTAGCTTAGTGAGAGGTCTAAAACGCTAGGCTTAACACTTAAAGGTTTACACTAATGTGGTAAAACTTGAGACTGGTCTTGAGACCCATCAAGATCTACTGGTCTTGGTCTCAACCTCACTTGCAATTGATCTTGACTCGGTCTCCAGCAGAGTCTGATGCCTCTGTCTGAGGTAACTGGAAGTTGAATTATTATTATTGTTATTGTTATTTTTATTATTGTTAGTTATTGAATATATGCTAAATCTGAATAAAAATAATAAATCAGCCCTTTTTACTAGAAGGCTGTTTTACTTAATCTTGTCTCACTCCTGTGTCTTAACCTGGACTTTACGCCTTGGTCTTGACTCGATGTGTCCTGGTCTTAGTCTTGACTTTGGTTCTAGAAGTCTTGACTACAACACTTGTTTACACACAGTTTCTTGGGCATACAAATATTTAAAATAATGCATGGTAATATTAAGTATATGTGTCTTTATATTAATTATGTATATTAAGAATATGTGTCTTTGCTCTCATGTATGCATTTGCTCTGGTCTCATGTATGCATTTTGATTTCCATTTAAAAATGTGAATTTTCCACATATTTACCACCGCATAATAATTACTCTGCTTCCTCTGCAGCCATTGGGCGGGTCAGGCCTCAGACTGACCTTTGAGCATCGCAGTCGTGCCCTGCTGTGTCTCATTCACGTTGCAGACTCAACAACACTAGAGGCTCTGTCACACACACCAAAAGATAAAGTCAAGTACGTGTCAACCATCTTATATAGTTCAGTTAATGATCGTGTAATTCACTTTCTTAAATTACTGAACTTTAAATCTACAGTTTTAGAATAAATACATGTTTAACATTATGTAACAGTAAGGGCAAAACATCTGAGTTATACATTTTTCCACTAGTAGCCCAGATGTAGTTGATCAGACAAAACATTTATGTGTATCAAAAAACTTTAACTAGAATCTGCAGTGAGTTCTAGACGAGTATTTCCAAAGATGTTTCTGATCAAAACTTCCTTCTGTGCACTGTTTTTTGTTAGAACATAAACACATTCATACACTGATTGTACCTAGTAGAGTTTCTGTTCAGCACTATCTGTAAATGTATTTATTCATGATGGGTGAGCTGCACTGGTGTAGTTTAAATGGGCTTAGGCCAGTCTAACAACAAAATTAGAAAAACACCACATACACCATAGTATGTAATCAGTCAGGGAATAAATGTCTTTTACTAAAAACTGAAATCAGTACTTCAAAAATGAAAGCGGTACTTAAAACATGCAAAATTTGCATTGATCATAGTGATTTTTTATTTATTCCCCCCACCCCTTAATTTTTTGTCTTATTTAGACTTATCTTGCTCTCATGTTCTCTTGTTTGTTTGTTATTTTCTTTCTTAGGTACTATCTGAAGTGCTATGTGTACCTCTCTCAACTGGAGGCTCTCAACATTCCATACAACCTAGAGATGTTTCTCAGCAGCCCTAAAGAAGGCATGATTAAAGGTTTATGGAAGAATCACAGCAATGAGCCTCGGGTACAAACAACTTGCTTTAATTATTTACTACAGATTTGGTTTTGACACAGTATAGGAAAACCAAGTATTATTTTTTACCATATAACATGTACACTGATTTAAGTGCATACTTAATCAACGTTTATTACAATTTCCTACTACTGTTAATTATAGTAAAAGTGTGAAAACAGCGTGTGTTATCTTTTATGTCCAATTTAAACAACATAAAATAAATTTAAGAGTAGAATATATGGGACCACTTGTAATAATGTGGTTTCTGCTGAAGATCTTTCATTTTGTGAGTCTGACACACCCTGTCATGCCTGAATCCCCAAAGGCAGGTTTAATGAACTTTCAGTCCGTTATAATAATAGATAAGGAAGCTGTAGCTACAGTATAGTCATGCCTGCTTGGTGTGCAGTGTTCACGTTTTATTACGTTTTGGCTTAAATGGTTTCTCTTGCATGCATCACTCTCAAGGTTTGCAGGCAGGATTTAAGAATGAATTGTAAATATGGGCCGTAAAAGATTACGCTGTATCTGTATAACACACTTAATAGCTTCTTTACATCCTGAGCCATGCTAACCGTTTCCGATGCTAAGCAGAGACATGATATTTATTACTAATGCTTGTCTTCATCTCTGTGTAGGCTGTGCGTCTAGTGGCAGATCTTTGTTTGGAGTATGAAGTGTTTGATCTGCAGTTGTGGAGTAGCATCCTGCAGAAGCTTCTGGTATTCAATATGGTATGCTGACAAGATTTCACTGTTTGGACATTAACTTTTTTTTCATTGTTTGTGTAGCTAGTAATGTTCTTCACATTTATAATTTGTGATATAATTTGGGATATTGATATGAGCTTGGCTGAAAGAATATTAACATGGTGACGCATGTTTTTGTGCCTCTTTAGATAAGCTACCTGCAGAAGATTCTGGAAGCTCTCAGAGCAGTGCCCAGCCTTTTAGAGGTACTGATTCCATTGTCTGTTATTTATGTAAAAGGTCGTATTTTAATTCTTAATTTATACCACACAACCAGAAAGCTGCTCAGGACACACGCCTGCCTTGCATTGTAATACTAATAGGTTTTGCATATAACCAACAGTATTACAGTAATTTACCCTTCTCCACCATATTGGACTGCTGTGCAGGTCCAAGTCTAGCGTATATTTGGGCAAATTCTTTTTTTTTTTTTCTTTGGCATGCAATCACCATTTCGTTTGGCTCCTCAAATCTGAAAAAATTCCAGTGTTTCTGTCCATCCTTTCACTCTATAAATTCAGCTTGACACTGAGTTCAAAGAATGTTTAATTTTTAAGAAGCCCTTGCTGAGAATAGAAAGAACATTTGTGGTACAACACTGAAACTAGACATCTAAGAAGCTAAATGAGAAGAAATTTGTACCTGGATTATTTGAATAGTGAGTCAGAAAATGCACCAACTTTACCCAAATGATGAAAACAGAAAGTCGGCACTACTTTTAAATTAAAAAAAAAAAAAGCTTGCTGAAGGTGCTTTGAGAATTGTTAAATGTTTTATGCTTTTTTTTTCCTAAGGCTTTTGCCTAAACACTACTCAACAAAGAATCCAGACTATTAATAATTCTTTTTTTACATGTCTCTACAGGTGCCAAGCTTCCTCAGAACCTGGCGCAGTGTGATCCTTTCCCCCTTCATGACAGGTAACAGTAATTCATTTTTGTATAATCTGTTTTTAAGCTGACCTAAAATAGTTTTCAGTTTGTCAAAAAGGTGTGACATTTGTTATTTACTGGAGTGCATTACTCAACGTTCTGTATCTGTTTTTTAGCTTCTCTTCCTCTGAGCCCACATCATCAGGCCACTTTCTACAAGACGTTTGTACTTCTACTGAAGTGAGGATGCTTAGTTACTCAAAGCCTCGAATCTAGACCAATTTTAGCAAATTTGAATACGGTTTTGATATATGTATGGTGGTAGTTATCTGTTTTTGATATATGTATGGTGGTAGTTATCTAGTTCTATCTAGTTATATCCATGAACAGTTTTTGATTATATCCTACAATGATGATCAGACCACACTGTTGCTTGTCACACTTTTATTGTGCATGAACGTGACATGTTTGTATATTGTAATCAGATGCCCATTTTTGCCAAATCTGGACATGATTGGCATTGCCAAGCGTTTTGCCCAGTTCAACCTGATGGCCTATTCTCTTGGGACCCTCTTACTTATCCCCTGTTCCAAAAAGAGGGAGCAACAAATTCAGGTGAGTTTATTTATGTTAAGAATAATGCAAACCTTCTTATATAGTATTCCTTGCCTGTTACAGATGACAAGTGAATGCATTTTGACTTTTCCACAGTGAAGATGTTTCTTTTCTCTTTTGTGTCATTGTGGTTAATTTTTAGAGCAGTTGCTAAAGACACAAAGCAAACGTGTTCTTTCTGCAAGTAGCAGTATTTGGTTTTTGTCAGCGTGATAGATCTGTGAAAATGGACTAAAGTGCATTACATAGCTGAAGAGAGCATCAACAAACATTTGAAACTTGAATTTTGTCTGCACCTTGTATTTCATGTCTGTACTACAAATTGTTTCTGTTTCCTGTCCTTTTAAATTAGAGTTTCTTGTTGTCCTGTAATCTTGTGGTCATTCTGGATCAGCTGGAGGAAAATATGAACACTGGGGAGCTGGCTGGCATTCCATCTCAGGTGTTAATGCTTTTTATTGCATATTTTTATTTCTCTTTATGTCGTTGAGATTAGTGTAGTGTTTTCTGTTATTGCTGATCCTTTTATTTACATTTCTGAACTACAGATCAGAGACACTGTGTTCACGTTCCTTTTCCAAACCGGACGCTACCAGGAATTGATGAAGACTGAACACTTTCAGGCCCTCATGAAGCACTTTGTCTTAAAGGGTCTTTCTGAGCAAGTTTATGAGCTGGTTAAGTACCTTGTGAACAACAACAGGTTAGTAGTCTTTCCCACATGCACTCACTGGTTTCATTCATTCATTCGTTCATTCATTTTACCTGCCTTAAATATAAGGTGCAAAAGCTAGAGCCCACCCATCATTTATTAAATTCACAGTCAAGAAATCATTTACAAGTATTCATATTTCAGGAGGAAGAGGAAAGTGGGAAGTAAAGTNGTTTTAGACTCAGCTTTGGAGGTGTGGAAAAATATCTCTGCAGAATAATTTGAAAAACTGCTGAAAAGATTTAACATTTAGACACGGAGATTTTTCTCATGAATTAATAACTTGCAGTTCATAGACATTTTAATTGAAAATTAAATTAGGGGACTTCTAAGTGGACAGTTACACACTGGTAAGAAACCGTCACTACTCAATATTCTCAACTACTGTCAGTATTCATTCAGTGCTTTAAATGACTGTATGATAGTTATATTGTGCAGCACAATACAGGTTCAAAGTTGTCTCTGTTATTTCGTTTGATTAGGAGACTGAATAAACCAAAATCAATTTCACTGTGTATCTTGGAGGCAAATCTGACCTGAGATTTCTCAATCCCGCTCATTTGTTTTAGTTTAGTTTTAGTGCATGCTGACATGTTCAGTCATTTAAATTTACTGGCTTCTTGTTCTGTAATGTGGAAATGGAAACTTACAGCTCACCAGTTAGCACTTCTTAAGCTCATAAAGTATTATGCAAATCAACTCATAACAGCCAGTTATTGACCTTTTTAATCTAAGTTAGCCAAGAACTGGCTTGTTCCTGCTTATGAGTATTGCGGTTATTGCTATGAGTATTCATTTTATTAATAAATGTTGTTTTCTTTAAATAGGGAGGAAGAGGCTATTGTTTTTGCTCAGGAATATCTGAGATGTAAAGAGCTGAAAGGAGGAACAAGAACTTCAACAAAGAATGCTTGTTCTGACCCCATCAAGGTAATAAAAATAATGAAATGGTACCTTGTGTTTCACACTAAAAGAAATGGAACTTAATGAGAATTGACTAACGCTAAAAATGGGCCATATAACTACATATTTTTCTGTCCTCATTTTAGGAGTTCTTGGCCCAAACAATGGAATTCAGAGGCTGACTTCGGTGTTAGTAGAAAAGAGAAAATTCTGTATATTGCACTTTTATATTGCACAAGACTGTTAAATAAATGCATCTTTATACTCATTCTCTGGCTTTGAAATGTTATGTTTTCCCACAGTTATCAGTTTTAAATAATGTGATGTATACTGAACAGTTGTAGGAGGAAAAGTATAACATGACTGATGAATGGGGAGGCAAATATTAGGAGGAGGAGGAATAACATACAGCTATGCAGAGGCTAAAGCTTCAAGAAATAGACCCTGAAACTGGAGCAGTGACACCATGTTGAACAGGATGTAATTATAACCGTTTCAGGGACGTCCCTGCTCGTTTCAGCAAGTCACATTCTGCACATATTAAAATAGTGTGGCTTCATAGTAAGATGGTGCATGTACTAGACTGGCCTTCTGGAGTCCAGACCTGTCTCCCATCGAGAATAATTGGTACTCAACACTTTATGAAGCAGCATATATGACAATGGAGACCTCAGATTGTTTAGCACCTGAAATGTTGAACTCAAGAATGGGGAAGAAATCCACTTTAGCAACAACAATTGGTATCGTTGAATTGTCAGTGACCTGAAAACTTTTAGTAGTTTTGTTTTTTACTTTGACATTTGCTCAACACCAAAGCTGCGTTTTATCCCCAGAAACGAGCAATTTAATTAAGAAATCAGCTTATCTTTATTTAAATGGTGTCCAGTCAGGTGTGTGGTCTGGCAGCAGGTTTGGGGAGAGTCTGAGTCTGATGTGAAGGATTATGAATAGCTGTTAAAATAAGTTATTGGGCTTTAAATATTGTCCCCACTCACTGTTGACTTTATTAGACACCGCTAGCTTGTATGTCCGCTTTGAAGGTGTAAAGTCAGAAACAGTAGCTTATCTCTTACAGCACAGTCTATGTTAGTCATCCTTTAGTCTTTCATCTGGTGCTCAGACGCTGCTGCCTGCGTGGTTTTTTTTTTTTTTTTTTTGGTTCCAGCAGCAACACTGAGGTGTTTAAAAACTCCACTGTTGTGTCTGAGTCGCTCATACAAGTGCAACACTAACTTCCTGTCAACACATCGGTACTGAGATCTATCTGCCACCCAAATAATACTTGCTTTGTGAAACTTATTTTGCCACCTTATTAAATGTTTGTGACAGTGGCCTTGCACACTTAAAAAGCAGTACTGAGAACAATCCTAACATCTAATGCATTTCTACAGGCCTGCAGTTCAGGATAAGGTAGTTTTGCGCTGCACATGTGTGTTTTGTTATTGGTCATTGAGGCACGTGTCTACTCATTCTCCCACAAGGTTTAGCAGAAGAGCACTCATTAGGCTTTTAACAGGTTGGCCAGGCAGTGGTATGATTTGTCTGGCACTGTGTGTTCAGTCTGTTCTCTAATCTCTGATGTGTTTATTAATGTGTTTATGGCAGCCCTACAGTGAGTTGTTATACAGGTTACTGTGATTATTGATTTGTCTGTTTTGTTCATTTTATGCAACCAGTGCAGCCAGTTTGTAACATGTATTATGTTATAAGCTCACTGGACAAAAAAAAAAAAATCATTTTGCTTGTTTAAGGTGATTGTAATTTCAGGCAGATGGCTGCACAAGGATGATATATAAATACCTGCGGAGTGTGTGACAGGATTCATAGAGTAAGAAGAGGTGGTACAGTGCAGTCATTGGCTATTTGAAATGGCACTACTATACTGCATGCTACAGTAGTATGTACAGCATACTGTCCCCTGTGTGTAGTATGCAGTATAGTAACAAGTTTGACATAGTCACATGACCAGTTACCTCACATTTACCTCAGAGCTGTTATTACTGTATCCACTGTTTAGAACTATAGCTGCTGCTAACGCTGCTCTGTTCACCTGAAATATGTTTAGCCTAGCTGTTAGCTACCCTCTAAAGCGAGTTCATCTTTTATTAAACTTCAGACCTGTGTATTTTAACTTTCTGAGGCTCATTCTGATGATAACATACTCCACTACAATCACTACGCCCACATTTATACACTTACATTTGGCTGTGTTTTGCTCCCCAGTGTTGAGCAGGCTGAGAGCTGGTCAGGCCGCGGTGCATGATGGGATGCACTACACCACGAAGACGGCTCCCCTGTACACTAGACACTCTGAGTGGAGTAGTACACCGTCCGGGTATCTTCAGTGCACTACAGATATTTAATTGGTCACATACTGCATCCTACATACTACTGTTAGGCAGGTTTAGAATGCAAGTAGGATGTAGTATGCCATTTCAAATACAGCCAATGTCTTGTTCAGTGTGAGGGGAAATGGGTCCAAAGAAGATGTAATTGTTTGGCAAAAAGAAGTGATTGCATTTGGACATGCCAGGAGCCAATAGGTGAAGGAGCTGAATTCGTAGGAGTATGGAAGCGTACGGTCATGCGGCCAGCAGTAGCAAAAATCCCAGTCTACAGGGAGATCTCCTCAGAATTGTGCCAGACCTCCATTTGGAAGACGTCCACCAAATCTGGCCCAACTGCAGCAACTGAGTGGCTGGACATTCATGTGGACTATGTCCAGAAACTTGTCCAAATCCAAACTGAATCACGGCTGTCATTTGTAACTAAAATTCTTCACAAATCAAGAAAAATAAGTTCTATGTAGTATATAAGTGTGTTTATTGTATTGGGTGATGGCATGTGGTTAGGATAACTTTTTGGTGGGCTAAAACAAAAGTGTCTGTTATAAATCTCTCACACAGCCCTTTTCCTTTAGCCTGTAATTTTAGTTTAGCTTCAGGCACTGCACTGTGCAAAAGCCTTACTAACAACATGTCAGGGTCCACACGCTATATAACAAGACTTTCGTTCTAGGAAATTGTAACATTTATTGCATGCAGTGCTTCATTCTGTCCATCAGTCTGAAAGTTTTTTGTTTTTTTTTTAATTATTATTATTATTTTTTTGTTCATAGCATTCAGTAACATCATTAAAAAACTTTCCTGCCATTTTATGTAGGCAAGCTGTAGCTCTGACTGTGCTGTGATGGACCTTTTCTGGTGCTGAAGCTGTAACACTGCAGGTGCATGAACAGCAAGAAAAACAGATCACAATGAAAAAGATGAAAAGATATAAAGACTTAAACCGTGTCCAGGAAGTGCTTTTAGAAGAACATTTGCTTGATTCGTGGACTGGATTTACAGAACATTCCAGTGTGTAACAAAAGGTAACAAAAATTATCTGCTAACACTGTTAAAGCTTCTACATAATAAGATGAGCACTCTTACTCGCCAGCTCTTATTCAGAATTCCAGTTGCACCAAATATGGTGCAGCGCCATGTGCATGTGCCTTAAACCTAGAACAAATTTCAAAAGAGAAGCTGCTGAAGTCAACATCACAGCACTGAGAAACCTGTAGGCGTCTAGTTAATCTTAATACGTAGTTGAGTCACATTATTTGACAGTGGCAGCCTGTAGTTCATGAAGGAAGTCACATGAGTGCATTCCACTCACCCATGTGGAAGGCACTCTCAACTGATTTGGGTATAACCCATCATTACAGATCACGTACACCAATGCATGGTGATTGTCTTC
>JAVGWN010000580.1:0-14007 GCA_034552555.1 Semaprochilodus insignis
ACTTGTTTAGTGGAATATGGGACTAGTTTAGTGGAATATGGGACTAGTTTAGTGGAATATGGGACTAGGTTAGTGGAATATGAGACTGGTTTAGTGGAATATGGAATTGGTTTAGTGGAATATGGAATTGGTTTAGTGGAATATGGGACCGGATAGTGGAATGTGGCCTTCTGAGTATAAGACCTTGTGTGCTGATTGTTTGTGCTTTTAAAAGTGCACTTCTGGCTGCAGCACACCAAACGTCCACACGCAGAGTTATCAACCATCAGAATGGTTCTAGGTTATTCTGCCAGCACAAACAATCCGTCTGGAACGTCTGTCCGGGTTTATAATGAGATTCATTACTGTCAACCCCTGCGTGAACTTCTGAACTGTTGATGTTGTAAACTTGCCTCACAGTCATTCTGAACTTCTTACCCGTGTTCTCATATCTCACATCCGGAATATCTCCAAAACAATCGGTAGTTAGGAGTATGGACAAACTTCCGGCTTCAGGGTGACTGCTATCCCTGTGTTTAGCCACGCTAACCTACTGCAGTCCATGTTTATAGATAACTGTGTGTCAGAAACCACATAATCAGGTCTATTAGCGACAACTGAACATCTCCACACGCTTTGAGCCATTGAGGAATGCAGCTAGCACACATGCTGTCAGAGATCTTCAGGCTGCTCCCTGGCTCGTTAGCCACATTAGCATGTAACTCCAGAGCTAAAACCAAAGAAGCAAACTTCAGACACCATACTTGTCTTGGCTGATTGACCACATATGTTGCTTAGAATGTTCCTGGTCACCAAAAATATGTACTGGATTGCTGTCTATTCTTGTCCGTGTCAGGAATTCGCCCAAACAAACCGACGCACCCCTTTGAGCGTGTTCGGCTGCTTTGTCTTTTGTATTAAGTGCAGAATTCTTGTAGCCACACCTCTTGTGTGTTTTCATTCTCTTCATGGTGTGGTGTGCGGCGGGATTTGATTGACACTTCCTTTGTGGGCTTTAATGCAATGACCATCATCTGTTCTGCATTAAGAGGCATGTACTCTCTCTAACATGCTCTCCCCTCCCGACTTCCATCCAGTCTGCTGATGCAGAGCACACTGGAAGAAATAGCTAATGCTGCTAACCATACATGGTCTGCTATCTTCTTATAGCGTCTCCTGCTTTGTGGGCATCAGTTATGGTCAGAGTGCTGGGCAGCTGCTTGTGGAGCCCATGGTTGGTGATTGGTGGGAGTCAGAGTGCTTATAAAGTCTTTCCTAACAATGACTGTAAACAAGCAACAGCGCTAACCGGCTAATTAAGGTCTAAAATCTTGATAGAGAGCTCAAATCGATTGGAGTTGCACCCCGAAGGAATCAACGGACTGGAATGAAACTTGGTGTGTAGGTTTGACACGCATGTGACGCAAGCAAGGACAGGCCTTATCTCTGTACCTGACTGACCCAACAGCCACGACTGTAGACACTCAGCGAGCAGTGATGTCCTCCCTGAGTCATCCTGTTAGTGCAGCACCATTGGCAGACGGCTGCACCACGCAGGACTACATGCACACAGACCGTTACCACGACTGTCCTTAACACCACGTCACCGTCACCAAAGACTGCAATGGTGTCGTGCCAGACTGTCATGGAGTGACTCAGAACGGCAGCGGGTCATCTTCAGTGACGAGTCCCGCTTTTGTCTTGGTGGAGACGACCCATGTGTGGAGGCACTGTGGTCAGCACCAAGATAAATGGCTTGTTGTCACACGTCACACGTCCAGAAGGCCTCCACCTCCACCCCTACCACACCATCTGCAGGAGCTGTGTGAGGATATTCAAGCTGCATGGGATGGATTATCACAGGACACCATTAGGAACCTCTACAGCTCCATGCCGAGACGTCTGGCGTGTTGGGTTAGCAAACACGGCGGCCCGACGCCATACTGAGAGACAGACTTCTGTATGTGTAGCTCAATAAATATTGATCATATCAGTCTAAATTTATCATCAGTTATTGATCCTGGTGTCCTTTATCTTCCTTCCCAACACACCTGCAGTCCCACACCTCCTTCTGGGTTCAGCTGTTGTTTGATGATGAGTGTATATATGTAATACATAGGGGAGGTATGTACTGCCACACATCCTAATGTGATATTAAACAAACGTGAATGTTTTGCTCTGAGTATATTAAGCTCACGGTCCTCCGGCGGTCTGCGGTTGTTTTCTCACAGATGACAGAAGAAAGGGAATGAAATCGCAGCTGCAGGCCGACAGGCGAAGCTCCATTTCTGTCAAGCTTTTGTTGACAGCTTTAATCAACGGCTGCGGACTTCCAGAAGTGCGGCTACCTCAGCTCTCCCAGTCCATCTCCTGTTATCCAGTGAGGTGTTACACTGAGCTAAGTGAACTGTTTCACTTAAAGGGGAATTCCAGAACTCCTCATAATTGAGTGTTTGAGCTGTAAACAGAGTGGTTCTACAGTGATTTACAGTGGTGGTGATAGGAACCAGACAGCCGCTTATAGAGACTTGGGTGACCTTACAGTCTTTACATCGGTGGTGGTGATGGGAAACAGGGTTCCCCATGTCTAGAACACACATATAGACACCTTATTGAAACCACCAGTGAACCTACACGTGTCTTCTGAGTGTATATGGAATGTTGATGATGGAAAATCTGGAAAACCTGGAAATAATACGTTTCTTTGGGGGACTATTTTACCTCACAGCGCCCTGCAGCATGTATCCCTCCACCATGAATGGAGTTTAAGGCTGAAATCTTCTCCACACTATCATAAACAGCGTCTCAGACATCAGGCAGCGTATTCAGAACCACCTCATGTAGGAACTTTCTGTGAGGGAGCTTTTAGAGGGGGACGTCTGGTTACCTTCACCACCACTGGGAACAGGTCTGACTGGATATGTTTATCTAGAACAGAGCGTTCCACACCAAACCACTCTGAATGACTCTGTTTACATCTTAACTGTTTAACAGTGTAGATGTAATGTAGAAAGATCGGTGGAGTGCCTCTTTAAGACTCTTGCTGCATGACGCTGGCTAACTACTAGCATTAGCTGGTAAGCTTAGCTTACTAGCACTTACATTACATCGTGCAGGATCCCTGTACAATCCCAGTGGCAGAAAAAACTGATGCCGGCCCTCCAACCACCACCCCCACCCTCACGACCCCGACCCCATCCCAAAACGTCAGTGCGTAATTTGCACTGCAGCTTCAACCCTTTGTGGGCAAAAAGCCTCAAAGCTGAAGCCCCAACATGACTGAGAGCCTCACATGTGGAGCAGCTCACCTCCAGAGGAGTCAGCGTAATCTCTCCCAGCTTAGCCAGCCAAAGGCCCGGGGGTGGGGGGTGGTCTTTGCCACACATATCACCCACAAGGCCCCGGCGGTCTGGCGCTGGGAGAGAGACAGAGAGAGAGAGAGAGAGAGAGAGAGAGAGGGAGGGAAGGAAGGGAAGCGGAGGTGAGGGAGGAGGGTCGTAGCGGGACTGGAGGAGGGGGGGCAAGGTTGCCACGTTAGCATCAAGACCAGCTCACACAGCTTGTATGTGTTTACAAGCTGTAAAACCTGTTAGATGTTTTCCTGAATGCTTCGCTAGAGGCTACGATACACAGAGGCTCACTCTTAGGACACGGATTCAAGCCAGCACCAACTTCCTGTAGCTGCAAATGTAGACAATTAGCCAAGACATGTTTGGAGTCCTTTAGTTTTGCACTGGAGCTGCGCAGCTGGTGTAGCCAAATCATGTAAGCTTAGAACCCGCAGCTTAGCATGGTGCTAGCTGCATGCCTGAATCATGACACAGTTTCCTGAAAACCGTGTTAAGCCGTAAAGGGGAATTCTACAGATATCCCAAAACAAGGAGATTCAGAGGGGTTTGACACAGGTGGTGATGGGAACCAGGGGTCAGCTGTTTAATTTACACCAGTGAACCTATACGTGTCGTCTGTGTGGAATGTTGATGATGGGAAAATCTGGAAAACCTGGAAATAATAGGTTTTCTTTGGGGGACTATTTTTTTGCCTCACAGCTCCCTGCAGCATGTATCCCTCCACCATGAATGGAGTTTAAGGCTGAAACTATCATGAACCATTTCCATCATAACCATCTCATGTAGTAATGTTCTGCGAGGGAGCTTTTAGAGGTGGACGTCTGGTTACCATTAGGAGTCACATGACTTTGATTCCTTAAAATTGATGGTTATGTGATGAAAGTCGAGTCAAAGATGAAGTGATGAACGAACGACCTTAATGTTCGGATCCATGATGGAGCCAAACTCAGCAGGGCAGTAGAGCAATACATGACCTTTCCAGCAAGCCCTGGATTGCAGCGCTAGCCTTCAGAGATCCAGAGATCCAGAACCTGGAATCTCACAAGTTGTATCTGACTTAAAAACTAGACTCTGAAAATACTTTTAACAGCCTAAAGTCGGAGACTCTCTCACATCTAAAGCCAGTCCGTCATTTTACACTATGATTTGAGGGTCACTGTTGGCAAGACAGAAACTAGATTCCTTTGGAGATCATTTCCAGAACATGGTGGTACAAATGGGAAGACACGTCAAAGAGACACTCTTGTTCGCTCCACCAGCTCCACCAGCTCCTCCTCCTTTTGTACAGTCCAGCAGCACCACAGATTTTTACGAGGTCTCCTGGGAGTCTCCCCCTTAGCTGTGGGCTGCATCCTCCGGAGTCCGCATTTGAAGACCGGTTATGTCACAAAGGGGCAACCAGGCTGTCCCACTTCAAAGGCTCCTTTATATGCATCAAACGCATCCTTCTTTTCCCCGGCAACTCAAGATCCAGCAGGTGCATCCTTCGCTAGCCGATATATATCCCGAGGTTCGTCGCGGGCTAGTGGTGCAAACAGGAAATATGCCATAGAGCAGATCGTCTCATTTTGAATTTGGCCTTTTGGCAGTTTATGCAGCCTTGTAAGGATACGCCTTCTCAGACCGCATCCTTCAAAGGATGCAGCTCCGGAATTGGGACTTTGGCTCAGATCTCTCCTTCCCACCAGCACGTCGCCTGTAGCCGCTTTGCTGCTTCCTGTTTGGTGCTGGAGAGAGCTCACCTGTTGATTATCTACGATGTCCATGTCACTGTTTGAGCCGAGACTAACGACAGCTATCCTGACCACCTTATTCCGGGATCAGACTACATGAATTTAGCCTGATATTGATACAGTTGTGTCGTATCCGACAAATATCCAGCATCAATTTGAACGCCAGGAACAAGAAACGGCTGTGTAGAGTGACATAGGTAAAGAACAGTGATGTGGCATCTTGGACACTCTGTGACACCCAGATGAATAGTCTAGCAAGTCCGAATGTTTTGTATCTGTCCGTCTACGTCTCCTATGACATGTTCCTTGACGTTGACCAATAGGAGGAGAGAGCACGACACAAAGCAGCACTACAAACACGCTACCAACATGCTAACGGCTAACACTGATCTACAACCACAGGTTAAACCCCCATCTGTGACAAACACATTCATTACCTCAAGTTCTCTTTGAAGGATAGACGATCCATAATGTCGTCTTTCTGACCCCCCAGGAACATCCGACTGACAGGTTCCTGACGTTCCTGCCAGATGACCTATGCAAGAACGTGAACAATGATTGGTCAGCATCAAACGTGCAGTGTTGCCAATCTCCCAAATGAGAAACGCAAACGCTTATGCCACTGTGACCGTGTAATCTGACAACTTCACCATCGTGATAGACAAAAATATCGTGTACTCTGATCCCGGCATTACACCACCCGAGGTGATGGGAGCATGGTGCAACTCTAGGAATTCTCACTGGACTTTATTGGAATTCATCTGTGACAGTGAAATCGCTTGAGAAGTATGAGGAGATGTTTGAGGAGTTTATAAACCAGTTAGGTCTTGTATGCAGGAGAGTAATCTGGGGGGACCAGCTATGGTCAACAGTCAACGGGGTGCCCAACTTATCAAGCCACCACCCCTCATTAATGCTGGCTGTCTGGAACGTGATGCAGGCTGCTCCCCTGTGGTCGTCTCTGAGGTGTCCATGTTGTTACTGTCATGTTCAGGGACTAGTTGACCTGAAGCTTAAAGCGTCCTCACCGAGTAGTGAGCCCACCCGGGTTCCAGTCACCACCACTGTGGACAGTTCTGACATTCAGTGTTATTCATAAAACACTCCTCCTAAGAACTGCTAGCTACTGTGTTTAGCTATGCTAACATATTTTAGTCCATGTTTATGTGTATAATACCGTGTTAGAAACCACATCACCAACACTGTTCGAGATAATGAACATCTCCACGCGGTTTGGGGTGAACACGTAATGATTTAGGCACACAGTTAGCGCCATGCTAATTTGTGGTTATGTGAGGCTGCTTCACTGGCAGCGTTAGCCTCGTAGCTCCGGTGCTAGCACTAAACAAACATGTCTTGGCTGATTGACTAGGAGATAAATGTGTGAGTTTATGCTTTTAATGCTTTGTCGGGTGACACGTTGCTAAAACTGGGTTGCAGCTGCTGGAGACTGTCGGAGATTAGCCTCCCAAAAAGCACCTCCGAAACAGAGAGCGCTGCATGTTTACTTCAGAGGAACAAGGTCCTGACGGCTGGGATTTTTCCTCAATTATGCAACTTTCTGGAACTTTCAGCCAGTTCCACTCAGTCAGCGCCACTCATAGCGAGATACCACACAGGCTACAAGGAGAGGGATGTTTCTGAGAGTGAAGGAACAAAGCACATACACGCTCTGAGCCCAAACGGTCTGCTTCCAAGCAGAGAAATAAGGTCAGCTGCTAAACCAGCGAACATGGACAATTAGCATTCATAGCGCTCGTGGCCAGAGAGGTCTGCTAACGTCCTCTACGCTGCATTGCAAAGACAAAGCCGAGACTCAAGTGTCTAACTGTTTTTCTTATTCGTACGAAGGACCACCCAAACATGGAGCCACCGTAGCTCCACCAGCAGGCCCACATCCTTCACGCTCAGAAGCCTAGTCGCTAACGTCTAGTCTCGAGCCGCGTCCTTCCGAAGCTTTGGCCGCGTCTGAAAAACATCTGTGTTTTTGCGCGTCGTCTTGGAGACAAGGGCATCCAAACAGCAAGACCGAAAGAGCGAGAGAGAGAGGGAGGGAGCGGGAATGGTGAAAAGATGACTCGGTCAGGGAAGTTCAGACGGGGCCACAATGCGAGGGAAAAAAAAGAACCAACCAAAGCTATCAGCACATTCCTTACGGCTTGGGGTTTCAGAGACGAAAGAAACAGAGCCGGCTGCTCATGGACATGGTGGCGGGCGGCGCATAAACAAAGAAAAAGAAGAATTTACAGCACTGGCTACGGGGTCACCACAGCGGGCGAAAGGCTGACGGGGCCGTGGGGCCGTGGGGCCGTAACCTGAAACCTGAGGGTTTGTTTCAGAGGTTTTATCGGACCGGGGAGTCGGACCGGAGTGTCGGCTTCTGAACCCCACAGTGATTGAACAGGGATCCTAACTGCACAGTATGACTAGTTTTCCAGTGATATCACACTTATCCGCACTCCCGTATTGTTGACATCCCACCAGCGGCGATGACAGCGGTGCAGTAAGCGCCCTGACAGATAAAATATGGCCATGGTGAGCTGCGTGCTTCACGGCTGTAGTAACCGCAGCCACACAAAACCAGCTTTTATCCTACTTCGTTTGACGCCACGTGTGATATAATAGTTATTTCCGGACCATATCCGGGCCATTTCTGGGCCATATCCAGGTCCTTCAGATCCCAAAATCAAATAGCAATGACGGAACCTGTTCACAGTCACTTCCTTTTCCATTGAGGGTCAAAAAGGGGGTCTGAATTCATGCAGCTCCAGTCCGCTCCAGAACATTTTGTGTTTACTGCTTTCAGTTCAGGCCACAAATGTCAAAACTCACCACCCCACTTTTATGATGTTGCTAATTTCTGCTAGCGCCCCCTATAGGATTTCCCATTACATGTTAGCACCAAGCTAACCCCAGTGCACGTGAACCTATATTTGGGCTGCTCTAGACTGAATCCAGACCTTGACAACTCATTGGAACCTCCAGACTGTCATTTCTGACAACTGACTGAAATTTGCTTAGACTTCAGTTCATATTCGCAGTCAGTGATGTATCTAGAACGTCTTTCTAGGAGGCCACCGCTCTGTGTTCTCTTGTTGCCTGTAAAGTGTTTATATGACATAGTGCTATTTATAAAACAAGGACAATAACTGCTAGCTACTGTGTTTAGCTATGCTAACACATGGTTTGGGGTGAGCACGTAATGATTTAGGCACACAGTTAGCGCCATGATAATTTGTGGTTATGTGGACCTCTTTTACTGGTAGCATTAGCCTCGTAGCTCCGGTGCTAGCACTAAAGAAACATGTCATGGCCGATTGACAAGGAGATAAATGTGTGTGTTTAAATCAAAGCTATACTTTTAATGCTTTGTAGGGTGAAATGTTGCTAAGACTGGGTTAGCCTCCAAACCAGAGTGCGCTGCATGTACCCTTCCTTCTTTATTTAACCACCATTCAGGGTTGAAAGGCTCCAGTCTGCTTGTTAAGACACCCCAGTTTGAGCCTTGGCTGAGGGTCGCGTCCTTCTAGTAGACCGCCATTCCGTGTTCCTTGTTGTTTGAACAGATCCGAGTCCAGCCAATGACTCGTTTATCATCCTAGGACTTTCATTGTAATGAGAAAGAGAAGACAGCTGCAGTTGATAAGGGAAGTAGGTGGTGCTGCTAAAGTGGTCTGGGACCCTCTAATTAACCTCCTGGACACCCTGAGTGTCTCAAAATCTTAAATTTGAGGGCGTGGGGGTCCCTGGAAATAAACTTAGGACATTATGCTGTCATTGTTTAGCTGCTTCACAAACAGCTTCTGTTTTTTCTTGACTGACTGGAGCTGCAGCTCTGGCCTCAGGGTGGCGCTATAGCAATGTGGTTCACCCAGTTGGTTCTTCTGGCCTAGCAACTGAACCACATTTGCCCAATTTTCCCAAGAGTTTGTGTGGAAAGAGTGAACTATTACTCATTTCTCAAACTGGAGATGATGAGTAAGATCTCAGTTAATGTGTGGAAGACCTACCAAACTAGATCAGAGCATTTCCAGAAGACGAACTGCTACACCAACACTTTCTGCTGCCATTGAAGCATCAGCACCGCTATGGCAAATGAGTAGTTAGCCAATATGCGACCCAATAAATACCACCGGCAAATTCACACGCTGGCTGTAGGGCTGTCTGAAAATGTGTTCCATGTCTTTCTGGTGGGAAAATAAATTTCCAAAAAATAAAATAATAAGTTTACAAAAATAAAATAATAATAGAAAAATATTAATAACTTGTGTGTCATTTTCAAGAACCCCAACATTTTGTCTTTACTGCCTTCAGGGTCTAAATTCATGCAGCTCCAGTCCGCTCTAGAACCCCAACCTTTTGTCTTTACAGCCTCCAGTTCAGGTCACAAATGGCAAAACCCAACAAACTGAGAGAAACCCCACTTTTATAATGATGCTAATTTCTGCTAGCGCCCCTATGGAATTTCTCATTACATGTTAGCACCAAGCTATCCCAAGTCTGCATGAACCTATTTTTGGCTGCTCCAGACTGAATCCAGACCTTGACAACTCATTGGAACCTGCTTGGACTATGGTTCTTATGCACAGTCAGTGCTGTATCTAGAACTTGGTTCCACCCATTGTAATTCAAAGAGTGATTGGTTGGTTGCTCTGTCACTTCCTAATTATGTTGGCAGTCCTTCTCCTGAAGTCCTAACCAAAGGGAGAGCTCGCTTGGCTTTATCTACCTAGACACCAGAGAGAGAAGGATTCTGATTGGATGAAACCTTCTTTTTTTCATGGCTAGCAATCTTTAGGTCTTCTCTGAATGCCTAGAAGGCCCCACTGAATGCCTAGAACCCTTCCAGTAAATCACACTATGGATCACAGTGTTGTCAACAAGGAAGGTAATGGAGTGGATCAGACGTGTAACATGAGAAGGCCAAGCATCCTGCAGTATAATCTGCGGTGGGTTCTGCTCATCTATGTGCAATAACAATGCTGTGTTGGGTAACGAGGGTTCAGAGGGTTCCACTTTGGGCAGCCGTTTCATCCTAACGTGTGGAGCTCTGTGGCCGGGAGTTGAAGAGTTTGTGGGAGTTATGCTTATACAGTGTGTGGAGGAGTTGGTGGTGTCTGATGAGAAGCAAAGCCAAAACCTCACATCCATTATTCCCCCAGTTCCCCACCCCATCCACTGAACCCGTTCTCCAACGTCCATCCTTTCCTGCCCTCGGAGCGGGGGAGAAAAAAGAGACGGCATGGCAATTACACAGCTGGAACTGCTCACGCTTCTATTTCTGGAGCATTATAGTGGCTCTACCGAAGAACTGCAGACCAGCTTCTTGACTCTGCAGGTCTTTCTTCAGCAAGCACAGTGGGCGATGTATCGCATGGATGGTCTTCTATAGTGTGTCCACTCTGTACCTTCATGTTTTGGAGACTCCCTTTCAGGTCCTCAGAGAGACACACCTCCACAGTTCAGTCTTAGAAGCTGGTTCAGCATCTTCTGCTTCTTCCCACCATCCAGATAGCCCCAAACACACTCAGTGGTGTTGAGGTTCTGGACTCTGGGGTGGTCAGTCCATTGTTCTGAGAACACCAGCAGTTGGATGTGTGTGTCTCCCTTTCTCAGTGAGGAGCTTCTTGAACAGCTACACCTCCTTTCCGACCTCCATAGTGTTGAGGTGTCTTCTCACAGAAGGATGGACAGGACCACCTGCAGATGTTCTCAGACGTGAAGCTGCTTGATGTTCTCTTCTCTTTCAAGATGACAGTGCTGTTTATCTGATGGGGACAGTGTTGGTGAGTCTACCAGGGTCTTCCAGGTGGTTGTTAGGAGACTCATTCTGAGGAACCGAATGTGGTCACACAGAGCTCACATTGAATGCTGTAGCTGATGTGGAAGCTGAAGGACTCTTAACCTAAAGCTGAGGCTGGATTCTCCGTAGGTGGAGCCCAGAGTGGGGTCAGTCAGGGGGTAAACTCTCTCACTGCCCGTTTGTGCTCTCCTATAATAAGAACATTGTTACAGGAAAGTGGCTGAAGGGTGTAGCTCCAGAGAACACTCGAGGAACAGATTTAGCCCTGTAGTACATGTTCCTACAGCCTGGGCTCCTGGTCAGATTCCATGCTGTGTTGATGTTCTAAGTGTAAGTCTATGGTTTCCCAATATGCTAAACACTTAAATAGACATTGTGCACTAGAACGTGAAGAAAGGTGCCACGTTTATGTGGGTTCTCTGTAGAACATATGTTGTTTTTTGGAAGAACCACTTTTGGTGCCCTGAAGAAGGATGTCTGAAATTGGCAAACATGAATGAATTGTAAATTAACGATTAATTCAATTAGACAAGGCTGTAACATCAAAGGTACTTAATGAAAGTGGACAGAACCCTGCTGACATAACTACAGAACCCATGTTCTGTTGGTTCCTGGTTGTACCCAATAGTCACTAATGCTATTAGTCTCTAATGGAAACCATTAAAAAGCAAAACCACCAGATTTTACTGAAGCAGTCCTTTAAGATTGAGAGTAAAACGTTCCAACATGAACTAAATTTGATCAACGGAACATTAAGGAATGAACGTCCATGTACTGAGATATCTCCTGATGTTAGCATGCTAACCAGCCAGCCCCGGGTCTTCTGAGTGTTATATGGAATGTTGATGATGGAAAATCTGGAAAACCTGGAAATAATAAGTTTCTTTGGGGGACTATTTGACCTCCCAGCGCCCTGCAGCATGTATCCCTCCACCATGAATGGAGTTTAAGGATGAAATCTTCTCCACACTATCATAAACAGCGTCTCAGACATCAGGCAGCGTATTCAGAACCACCTCATGTAGGACCTTTCTGTGAGGGAGCTTTTAGAGGGGGACGTCTGGTTACCTTCACCACCACTGTGAGCTGGCCTTGGTTAAGTAAACCTAGCATGGAGCATCTCACACCAATGGTCTTAACCGTTTTATTGCGCCAGGGTTTTGACCATTTGGTGGAATTGTCCTGCATAGAGAGTTGAGAATGATGACCACCAGACACGGGTTAAAGCTCGGAAGATGACCTTTATTAATAACGTATAAAAACAGGAAACAGTTTATGCGCCTTTCACTAGTTTTGCATCAATACTGCTGTTAATAGGCGATACTAATCTGAAAGACAATATGACTATGACTTATCATCCCCGTATCACGTAATACAGCACACATGATTTCAAATGACATAATAAAGGGGGGGGGGTGTGGGGGGAGGAGGGCTGGTTGGGGGGTCTGCAGGAATGAAGTGATAAACTCACCAATTAACTGGCAACGTGGTTTGCAGTACACAAGAGAAACCCCCTCATTAACCAATGACATTGCATATACAGTTAATTACAGTCAATGACGCGACTTTGGACGAGTGCTCGTTTGGCCTGAACACTGACTGAGCCATTCGACAGTGTAAATCACATCTACGGGGGAAAAACCACCATATAAAATAAAAAAAAAGGAGTGAAACAAACCGTAATAGCAAAAAGAGATTTCTTTGGAGTGTTACATGCACAGCGTCCTGCTGCGTACAGTGGACACCTTGTCGTATTCAAGTCCCTTACGTGCTCTAGCCTGGGGGGATAATAAATTAGATACTGAGAACTGCCCTGCAGTCGTGATGTGTCTGACGATGGTACAAAAGGAAGCGCATATCAAAATACAGTACACTTGTGGGAATATAGGACCTGTTACGCTGAACAATGCTGACACGTTAAGAGGACTCGCTACGGGACAAAAAAGCAACAACAAAGCCGCACTCGGACCTTCCGCGGTCTCCATCTCTGCACCTGCGGTTCCTCATCCCCGTCCCTCGTCGGCGGGCGACCCAACTTACCTAGGAGTTTTTAGCGCGACGTACCAAAAGCATCTAAAAGGAATACCAAAACTCCCGGAAGCTCGCTACCTCTGGACACTTGCGTTACGTTCTCGCGTCTTCGTGACTCGCGCCTGTTCGCCTACTGGAGGACGACAGGCTAACCTGAGACAACCAGTACAATTCATGAACAAACGTCGGATGGAAACGAGGTCCATCCAAAGCTACGACGAGCGCGATCCACTTGCTTATAAGCCGTTTGATAAAACAAAGCCGTGTAGTCAATTGAAAGGATGGTTGTTACAATGGTACACTGTTTTTAGCTGTAGCGCTAACGGGCGTTAAGAAGGAGAAGGGGATCTGTTCACCTCTATACTTTACTCTACAAGGCAAATCAAATGTACCCAGCTTTCCACAAACTCTTATCTCAAATAGGACATGTCTGAAGTTTGCTTCCTTAGCTTTAGCACTGGAGCGATCAGGCTAATGTAGCTAACCAGCAACCGAAGCTTATTAGCATCTAGCACTGTGTTATAGTCCTGTTCTTTGGTTTCTGACACACTGCTGTGTGTAGATTCTATAGAAAATGCTAAATGCTAAAGCTATGTAGCGATGCTAACATACTTTAGCCCATGTTTATAGATAAACGGTGAGTCATACAGCGTCAGAAACCACGTAATCAAGACTACTACAGATACGGAACGTCTCCACATGGTTCTAGACGAGTTGGAGACGATTTAGATTAGCTTCTATCACTTGTTAGCAACATTAGCATTCGATAGTAAAGAAGCAAAGACCGCGAACACGCCTATGGGTGGACTGTGTTTGAATAAAGGAGAAGCCTACTAATAGAGATGAACCGTGACGGACTCTGCTGGTATTCAGTAGTTGATATTAGCATCTTTCCCTCACTGCAGTTTTTATTTCTGGTATTTTTTATGTTTCATTTTTTTGCTGTCCAGCAACAAACCACATACCGGAGACTCCGACGGAACCCTGACACTGATAAATATCATCGTTTGTGTTATTATTCTATGGTGAGAAGAGCATATTTTGGCTGGATAAATGAACTGCATTGAACTGTGCTGGTGCTCTTGCTGCGTGGGGTCTCAGGGTCTGGGAG
>JAVGWN010000581.1:0-14007 GCA_034552555.1 Semaprochilodus insignis
CTCCTGATCTGGCCCAGCGGGTAGCCGTGGCGATCCCCTTTTAATAACAATAACACAGCTAATAAATAGATAAATACAGGCTGGCGCTGGGAGTGCGGACCACGGCCAGAGAGGCTACACAGGGCAGACGCGCACACACATTCAAAAACACCCTCTTCCCTCTCTCCTTCTCTCATCTACCCCCCCACCCCCCGCGTCCCTCTGAGTATAGCTGGTATTATGGCAGCCTCTGCTGGAGGTCTCTGGGGTATTGCACTGAGGTGGGGCACACACACATGCACACACATGCATACACACGCACACATGCACAAGTTAGAGCGTTGGAGGAGACAAAACGAACAACAGAGATGTCACCCGTTCAGTCAATGGCAAACCAGGACTGTTCGAGTTAGGCCTTCAAGTAAGGTCATAAATGACAAGAATGATCTACCGACACTGTGAGCACCTGAAACTATATGGTGAGCACCCAGTACTATGCAATGAGCACCAGATATTATGTGGTGAGCACATGATACTATATCAAGAACACCAGATATTATTAGATGTGCACTGGATTCTATTAGGTGCGTACCGCATGTGTGATGAGCACCTGGTACTATCAAGTGAGCACCAGACACCTATACACCTAAAAAAGCAGTTCAAATACTATAGAGCACCTGAAGCGATTTTTTTTTTTTTTTGGTAAAGATTTAGTGTGTACCAGATGCTATCAGGTGAGCACCAGATTCTATGTGGTGAGCACCCAGTACTTATGTGGTGAGCCCCAATAACTATGCGGTGAGCACCAACAGCTATGCGGTGAGCACCAACAGCTATGCGGTGAGCACCTGATACTATGTCATGACCACCAGATACTATGTGATACCATCAAGTGAGAACTAGAGATCTAGTGCTCACTTTATAATATCTGGTCCACACCACATAGTATTAGGAGCTCAAAAATAGTATCTGGTGTTCACCTAATAGTATTGGTTGCTCACTGCATAGCATCAGGTGCGCACCTGATTATCATCTAACAATAAGCTGTATATGCCGCATTGCTGTCCCTTCAAGGGTTCTGTGAAATACAACAAGCATAATAAAAATGAGCTAAGAATTACAAACATGTCTCACAGAAATCATAAGGCCTACTATGAAGGGCCTAGAGAGCCCTGAGGGTTCCCTACTACACTCAGTCTAATGAGAGCACACAACCCAACTACATTTAGAGTGCGCTATTAATGTCAAATGATATTCCACCAGCAGCTACAATTGAATGCATTTGTGGGCGGAGCATTGAAAGCCACTTTATTACTGTTAAACAACTCCCTGTATATTGTTCTGTGGTACTGATGCCTGGATGATGGAACGTTTTGTTTTGGAATTCTATGGGGCCATAAACACAATCCAGACACAATCCAGATTAAAGAAGAGAGAGCAACGTTCTCTAAAGAACACAGATTTATAAAGAACCCTTAGAGTGGGTGTAAATCTTTACACAGAGAACTGGACGAGAAAAATCTACAGAGGGGATGGTGGTGACAGAAGAGGGAAGGGAGTGAGGTGAAAGAAAACAAAGAGCAAAGAGGCACGAGGGGGAGAGAAACGAGAAAGAGTGAACAGAAAGAGAGAGGTACAGTAAAACGGACAGAGGCAGAGATAGGTGGAGAGGGATAGAGTGAGTGAGGGAGGAGAGGGGGATGGGTCAAGGGAGGGAGAGAGGGAGGAATTTCTCTCGTGAAGGGGTGGCAGGACCAGCTGGAGCTTCTACAAGCCTGTCATTACTGCAGTGTGTGAACTACGACTTCATACTGTACACACAGAGCTTCAGATTACACACACACAGGGACTTGTTTTTAATACAATGTGAGGACAAACACATGTCCCATATGTGTTCAATGCACTGCCACTGTCAAAGCTTCCATTTCGTGATGAATGGACCAATAGAAAGGTTCCAAACTTATCTCGGCACATTCAAGTCAAGGCCATGTTTTCCTTCTCCTGTACAGTTTAAAGCTACCAATTCAGAGATACATGGTTTTGTTTGGACTGCAACAGCTAGCACCTTCCTACATGTGGTAATGATATATCCCAGATGTATTACATACACAGCATATACATGTAAGCACCTACATGGAGCACTAATACGATCCATATGTGTTTTATACATATATATATATAGCTGCTGGGATTTAATGTCCATTTTTAATTTTTTAATACTTTGCTAATGCAAGCTGTTCTTTAAATTGAATGAGTATTTTATAATGAACAGACCAACAGAAAAAAAATAATAAAATATAATTTTATACTTAATTGTAAGTAAATGAAGTTTGTGTTATATATGTTACACACATGAGTGTTTATATGTACTAATAATATATCCCCTATTCACCTATATGTAATGCTAATTTGTCCTATTTGTTTTACATATGTAAGTATATGGGATATTATGTCCCATATATATTAGATAGATAGATAGATAGATAGATAGATAGATAGATAGATGGCCCAACATTGCTTGGCAAAAAGTCTGGTTCCATTTGACATTAAATTAAATCAGCTTTTTGCTCTCCAGGCATTTTGGAAATACTTGTTTCTTTTTTGGACAGTGAATATATATATATATATATTATAGAGAATTATATATTCCCAAAGTACCTTTCTCTGAGGTAGCTTTTAGAGGGATTAAAACCTGACGCATGGTTCTTATCACCACCATTCTGATAAGTCTGATTCCAGCATTATTAATGGAACACTCACCAAATGACTTTGTATATATTTTTAACAAAATAATTACGCAAAAAATAAAAGAAGAAATAAATCAGTTAAATTTA
Organism: Semaprochilodus insignis; assembly: GCA_034552555.1. Lineage (NCBI taxonomy): Eukaryota > Metazoa > Chordata > Actinopteri > Characiformes > Prochilodontidae > Semaprochilodus > Semaprochilodus insignis. Next base: position 2,814 of record JAVGWN010000581.1, read on the forward strand.
CTTTAACACCTGATCACTGTGGTCCGGCTGACATAACTGAATCATATCCTAATAATGACAGGGTGTTTACAAATACATAACTACAGCATACAGATTAGGTGTCTGGCTCTCATTTCCTGAAGCAGTATTAGAATTCTTGGGCTGGAATGGAAATGCAGGCCTACACAGACTGCATTGCGTTTGCTTCATAAATCATTTTGGAATCACAGTGCAGAACGTTTTGAATAGAAGGTGAATTATGTATAGTTGCATGGGTTATGTAGGTTATGAGTTAATAAACCTTAATGCATGTCTGCTTAGTGGCCACCATTAACTACATAAAAGCAACGGATAAAAATGGCAGCCAGGCATGTAGAACTATAAGCTGTCCTTCACAGGCAATGAAAGGCTTTTCAATGTTGTACCCGTGAGATGTACAAACAGATGTCTTAAAAAGCCATTCTGGCCTAAGACTAGCATTCAGTGATTCTGTATTCTGTAGTGCAACATTGCTTCCCTCAGTCTGATCCACTCGACAGAATTCATGATTTTGTATCATCTGTCAGGGTTGTCTTATTACAATATCCAGCATGCATAATTCAAATACGTCACACAATCACTGGGAACCCCTCCACAGTGCATTCTGCATTATACTCCAACCAATGGCACCTTGCCAATTGCTAATATGTTGCTAGTCATTGCTATAGTATCCCAGGTGGTTATTAATGTGTTGATTGTCACTGCTATGGTATCCCAGGTGGTTGCTAATGTGTTGCTAGCCATTGTTATGGTATCTCAGGTGGTTGCTAATGTGTTGCTAGCCATTGTTATGGTTTACCAGGAGGTTGGTATGGTGTTGCTAAGTTATTGCTATTGTATCCCAGGGATTGCGAATGTGTTGCCAGCCATTGCTATGGTATCCCAGGTGGTTGCTAATGTGTTGCTAGTCATTGCTATGGTATCCCAGGTGGTTGCTAATGTACTGTTAGGCATTGTTATGGAATCCCATGGATGGTAAGGTGATGCTTGTCACTTCTAGGGTTTTCCAGAGGGTTACTAATGTGTTGCTAGGTCAATACCATGGTATCCCATGTTAGGTAAGGTGTTGCTAATCACTTCTAGGCTTTTCCAGGTGGTTGTTAACATAACATAAGGTGTTGCTAGGTCATTGCTGTGCTATCCTAGCTGTTTTTTTTTTTTTTATAACATTTCAAACATCCTTAAACATTTGCCCTGAAGTCCTTGTAAGTTTCCTCCCACCTCCAAGATATCTCATTGGATTGGGTTTTCCTTGTCTTTTAACTGAAAAATCTCACCCTAGAGATTATGGTAGCACAGCTGTAGGAAACAAGTAGGCTCGGTTCCTGATGCAGTGATGGGCACACTTTTTTATCTTGGTCACAGTTCCTCTTTAACAACAGAGGTGGGAACGATACTGCGAGTGGTCAGCACCTTCGAGTTTCTCTTTAGCAGTTCTCAGCTCTGCTGGAGTGTTTCTTTTTTCTTCTTACAGTGTTGTTGCTCGATGTGGGAGACAAGGAGAGAAAGAGAGCAAGAAAGAGCGCGAGAAGGGGGCAAGAGAACGGGTGTGAAGACATTGAGCATCCTCTTCCTCCTCCTCTTCCTCCCATGCTTACTGTTCCCACGACAAAACATGACCTCCAGACGAACAGCCAATCAGCACTTGCTGCTTCCAGCATTAACGATTCCACAGATGGCTCGAGTCAACGACAAGTACGCAGAGAGAAAGAGGGAGAGAGGGAAAGAGGGAGAGAGAGAGCGAGAGAGAGAGAGAGAGAGAGATTTGCCTACAAGTAAGCTTTCATGCAGTCTATTCCAAATAAAACATATATATATCATATATCACATCTGCAATACAATGTAAATGTACTGAAATAGACGGGATCCATTACATTCATCCGACTGTATCTGGACTGTATCATACACTGTTTACATTAGATTAAGCTTGCCGTTAATATCAGATCGCCTGCTGTTTTCTTTATGGTTCATGTATTACAGAGTGATCAGATCACACACAGGTGAGGGGGCATAGGAGGAGGCGACCATTCACCGCAGGGTCCGACCCTGGATTTTCATGGAAATCATGTAACCCAAGTTTTCCAGCAAAAGGGTTTTATGTATAAGTTAAGGAAGAACTGTAAAAATACTTGTACGCTCACCGGACAAAAAAGAGTCTGTTTGTGTGTTTAAGGTGATAGTAACTTCAGGCTCCTGCAGATGGCGCTGCACAAGGATGATGGGGCTATAAATACCCGCGGGGTGTGAGTGATGGGATTCACAGATTGGGAAGAGATGCTACAGTGCAGGGAATGTCTCGTTCCATATGTGTAAATGGCTAAAGAGAAGATGTTAATGATTGGCTGAAAGGAGTGACGGCATTTGGTCGTTCCAAAGACCATAGTGTGAAGGAAGTAGCTGAATCTGCAGGCGTATAGAAGCGTACAGTCATACGGGTCTACCAGCAGTGGCTAAAATCCCAGTCTACAGGAAATTCTCCTCGGAATTGTGCCAGGGAAGGCATTCACCAAACCTGGACCANCACAGCTGTTATTGGTGCTCATGGAGGTATTACATGATATTAGGTATGTTGCTGTCACAGAGGACTCTTCCTATTGTCTGGTGAGCTTCACACAAACATACCACTTCATGCTGCATACACATTGTGCTGAAGGTCTTCCAGGCTGGAAAACCACCACTATTCCCTTGCTACTGGCTCCAAAGGTCCGGTCAGTAAACCATCCCTGGGAAAAGGAATGTCGGCAGAACTTTTTTGCAGTATGGTTGTACAGTGTAAATGAACAAGCAGTAGACGCCGTGCTGACGCACCACTCATGCAACACACAGGCTGAATGGCTTGTTTACAAACCACCTCAAACTCTCAATTTACAAAAAACATGGGCTAACTTGGTTTGCCCCTTTAACTGTTTACCCTTTTCCATTACACTACACAATACTATCAGTGTGCCAACCTCTCTCTCTCTCCCTCTCCCACTCTCTTACTCCCCCCACCCCCACCCCTCTGGTGGTCCTCCACTTCATTAATCTCCATTACAAAGCACAAGTTAGTTAATGTCTCTGATGCTTGGCGGACAGCACCCAGCCACGGACCCTCCCCCCGGCGCTCACGGTCTTATGCCAACACATGCACGCATACTGTACCAACGCTCACGCTTTAATGCCTTTACAAATGTTCACACATAATTACGCTCACACAAACACCAGACACTAATATGTCGTCCACCGGCGGTCCACAGTTATTCTGTTTTCATTAGTGACAGAGACTGAAGTGACACTGCTCACAAAGCAGTGATGCCTATGAGACTGTATGTGTGTACATATAAGCCTGAACAGAGAACGGTGGGAAAGCAGGAACGAGGCTACAGGCAGTTTTCCTGTTTCTTATTTTCCCCTAATAACTGTTTAAATGGTAAGATTTTCTCTGGAACGTTCCAGCCCATGTCTGAACCCCATTCCACACATTTCCTCTACCTGAGCAACAGAACTCTGAGGCTTCTTTAATCATTACTAACACTTCAAGTGTTACAGCAGATGCAAAACACTGTCTGTTCATTCCTGCTACCGGGTTACTGTATGATGTTCCAGCTTGTTGTTAGGATATTACTTTTTTTGGGGGGGATGGTCTTTGCAAAGGTGTTGCTTAGCTACTGTGTTGCTATGCATTGTTATACTACTCAGGTGGTCGCTAATCTGTATGTGTATCTCAGGTGGTTGCTAAGGCATGGTTATGTCATTGATATGATATCCCAGGTAGCTGCTTAGGTGTTGCTATGCTACTGCTGCTATGGTATCCCCAGTGGTTGCTATGGTGTTGCCATGTATATACTATCCCAGGTGGTCATTGATATGGTACCCCAGGTGGTTGCTAATGTGTGGTTAGGTCATTGATATGGTATGCCAGGTGGTTGCTAAGGTGGCTGCTAAAGTGTTGTTAGGTCATTGATATGGTATCCCAGGTGGTTGCTATGCTATGCTGTATATGTATAGTGTTTTCAAAAACATGCAATCCTTGTTACTCTAGATGCATGTATAAACATGTATATTCAACATGCTCCAAATTTTATATAATAGCAACGGAAAGTAGAAAAATGGGGAAGTTTATATGTGGTGAGCGGTTTCAAATTTATTAAGTCCATAGTGTATATATTGCACATATGGTAACATTGTATATATTATGTAAAATAATGTATATTAATACAGAAGGTGATTGTAGACTTTAGAAAGTTCTGTTATGAAGCACAGCCAACATTGGATTGACATTATGTTGGCAGGTTCAGGTATGCGTGTCTGACTGTTTTCCATTTCTGTTAATGAAATCATAATAAGAAAAATATCCCTTCTTCAGCATGTTCAGAATCTGCACTTTCACCAAAATTACTACACATGTTTCAATGAGCTACGAGCTACAAACTGTTCATACTGAATTACCCCATGTAATAATAATTACAGCAACAATAACCACAACTTCTAAGGGTTAACATTTAACGAATGTTTGGGTTAACTCTCTTTCTCTTTGTGTTCCTCTTTCACCCTTTCTCTCTTCTCCCTCTCTTTCTCTCTCGCTCTCTCTTATCGCTTTCCTGTCAGTAAGATCGTGAGTAATCAGAGCAGTGGCCACTTCAAAGTCCACTGGATCAATTTTCACTGTCTTTCACTTATCATCATCATCATCATAATCATTGTCATCACCAACATCACTACCATCATCACCTCTTATCCTTCCAGTCTGCCTGACTCCTCCTCTCCACTGACAGATCTGATCTCAGGCCGGAGAAACAGTACTAACACTTTCCCTGTTACTGTGTAAGCTCCCCCTTTGCTTTTCTTTTTAAATAAACAGAGAGAGAGAGTGAGAGAGAGAGAGAGAGAGAGAGAGAGAAAGAGAGAGAGAGGATGGAAAGAGAGAGACTAGAGACAATGTGAGAAAGATAAAGATGAGAGTAAAAAGAAAGAGAAGCTGGATGAGAGAGAGAGAAGAGAGTGTATGAGAGGATTAGAGAAAGTGAGAGATAGAGAGAGCACAAGAGAGAGTGAGAGAGTACAGACTGGGAGAAAATGAGAGAGGCAGAGACAGATAGGAGAGTGAGGGAGAGAAAGGAAAAAGGTGCAAAAGAAAAAAGTACAAAAAGGAGAGAAATACTGAATGAGAGAGAGAGGAGTGTAAGAGAGCAAGAAAGTGTGTGAGAGAACGAGAGACAGAGGGAGCTAGAGAAAAGTGAGAAAGATAAAAATAAGAGCAAACAGAGAGAGAAGTGGAACGTGAGAGGAGAGAGCTAGAAAGAGTAACCCAGGGTAAAGAAAGACAGTTAGAGAAAGTGAACGATAGAGAGGAAAAAGAAAGAACAAAAAGAGAATGTGAGAGCGAATGCAGAGACAGATTTTAAAAAGCGAGGGAGAGAATGTAAAGAGGGAGAGAAAGGAAAAAGGTACAAAAGGAAAAACAAAAAAAGCACAAAATGGAGAGAGTGTCTGAATGAGAGAGAGAGTTAAATGTAAGACAGCAAGAAAGAGACAGAGAGAGAGAGAGAGAGAGAGAGAGAGAGAGAGAGAGGCATAAAGCGTCCTCTCCAAACAGCCCTGAGGTGAGCAGATTGTTCTGCTCTGCTCTGTAGACTTAGCAGTCTTTTATAATTAATGGTGAATCTATAGAAACACTGGAGGGCCTCTGTTCCAAACCTCCACACACACACACACACACACACACGCATGCACACACACACATACGCATACATACACAGACACACATATGCTTACATGCACACGCGCACACACACACACACACATGCATGCACACACACATACACATACATATGCAGACACACATATGCTTACACGCACACACACACACTCACACACATACAGTCACATACGCACACACACACACACACACACACAAACACACACATACACAGACACACATACGCTTAAACTCACACCTACACACACACTCACACGCACACACATACATACACAGACACACATACACTTTACCTTTAACAACACTCTTTTCATACTAAATATTAAGAACATATTAAGGATATCTTCTGCTAAACAAGCACCGGCGTGTAATCTGATGAGCGTAAGTTCTGCGTCTCCTCAACATCACTTCCAGCCAGCGTTCTCTCAGTCTCTTCAACTGGTAATGAAATGCAATAACTGATAAGGAGACTCGGGCTCTCTGGCCTCTCTCCTGCTCATGATTACAGTCGGATAGTGATTGTGTGTGTGTGAGCGTGCATGACCTGAAGCTTGTGAAGAGTCGCGCAGCCCTCTTTCGTCTTATTATCCCTCCACCACGGAACAGCCTGCCAAGCACATTATTCCTGACTCACTGATCTCTATTACTCCAGAGTGGTGCTCTCCCTCTATACTGACGCACCCTCGGCTCTCAGCCCCAGGTCAGGACTCTGGAAATGGGCATGGGATTTGAGGTTGGGATTCACATGGAGTTTGGAGGAGTTCAGGATTATTTCTGGAGGGCTTCTGGAGAAGTCCGGGAACATTTCTGAATTTTTTTTTTTTTTTGCAGGAGATCTATGGAAATTTGAGAACATTGCTCAGAAAGGTTCTGGAGAACTTCTGGAGAAGCCTGGGAGGAGATATTCGCATGAGCTCTGGAGAAGTTTGAAAAGATTTCTCAAGAAGTTCTGGAGAACGTCTGGAGAAGTTTGGGAATGCTCTGGATTTCTAGAGGTGTTCAAGAGAAAGACAGGAGGAATTTGGGATTTCTGGAGCACTTATTGACTGCTTTCGTTTGCTAAGCGCATCAGTCCATGAAAATGTGTCTGACAGCATGTCCGTGCTTTAGAGCATGCAGCTCATGTCTCCACATCACCAATGGGAAGTGCAGCATTGACCCCTTTCTGTCCAGACTTCTGAAAGTCCAGGAGCAGATCTTGGGTCATCTGCTGCTCTGCACATCCCAAGAGTGGAATTGAGTGGTCTGAAGGAAGTTGGCCATGGATCAGCACTCTTTTCTCAGATCCTCCAGATGTTCAGGCTGTCCAGAAACGCTGTGTCTTTGGCTGAGACTCAGGTCATGCTTTTGGCTCAATGGATTATTAGTAGTTGGGTTTTTAGTTTTTCACTTAATGCTTGGCTGGACACACGCTCGGGAGTGTTTCTGTAGATGCAAATAAATATGTAATTAAGAATGGACAACAGTCCTGCTAGCCAGACCGCAGGACATCTGCATTAATCTCCTAAATAATCCCGCACCTCTATACTAATCATTAAACAAATAGCTGCACCCAGAGGGAATCCACTGACTGGAATGAAGCTTGGTAGGAAGGTTTGACATCGTGAGACATGCAAATGATTCAAGTTTCAAGTTCGGCCGTGCATGTGACGCAAGCAAGGATGGGCCTTATCACTGTACCTGACTGACCATATAAGGTCGCTCTGTGTGTGTTTCCATTCTGACTCACGCTGTTGTGTTGGTAGCATCCTTTGCGAGTCATATATAACTTGGGAAAGAGTTTGAAAGCAATTTGAGCAGTTGAAAGAGCTGGAAAGGGGTCACATCATAGGGCTCTGGGAAACAGGATGGTCGTGCCAGTCGTGCAGATGCTACCATAGCACACTGTTGGCGGCAGTGCACCATTGGCCGACAGCTGCATGACGCAGGACTCCAAAGCAATCCCATAATTCTAATTCTAACCAAACTTAAGTGCAGCTTTATTGATCTCCCAAACTATCCCATAGTTCTATACCAACCACACCTAAACAAATTTTTATTAATCCCCAAAATAATCCCACGTTTTTATAGCTCCCAGATCTAAACATGGCTTTATTAAGCTCTGGCATCTGATTTGTTGATATTTTTGTTTATATTCTTGTTGATATTTTTGTTTGATATTTTTGCCAGCAGAAATAGATAGTGGTAATGCATTACGCCTGTAGTGGACCTACTGTCCACCCCATGCCTCCTGACACACTCCTGCCTCCCTCTCTCTCTCTCTCTCTCTCTCTCTCTCTCTTTCTCTCTCTCGCTCTCTCTCTTTCTCTCTATCTCTCTCTGTTTTTTCCTCTTTTTCCCCACTCTTTTACTTTCCAGGGGCTCAATTATAGGAGCACGGCTCCCTGGTTCCACAGCCTAGGGCAAGACAGCATCAGCTGACCCATGAGGAGGAGCTATCCGACAGGTCCCTTAACAATGATAAATCACAGACATACACACACGCACACACACACACACACACACACACAGAACAAGAACCCACTGATCACATCAGAGAGAGGAGGAGAGAAAATGAGGCTTACAAAAACGTCAGTGATGAGGAGGTGAATAATTTACAGGTAAACTAGGACTGGACAATACCTTGTCTGTTAACGGTTACCATGATGTATATGGTATGGACATCGGTGTCTGGATTGGTGGGGATGGGGGCGGCAAAAACCCGCCAACCTTTATATATTTGTGTATTTATACTGTAATTGGTTCTATTTGTTGCTTGTTTACCCGAAAGTTCAAATATAGTATCCATATTTAATGGGCCCAAATCGGATATGATGAAATGAAAATGCCCTGTAATGAAACAGGCCCCCTCCTCCCCTTTACACCCCCTCACCTCCGGGAACAGAAAGTCTCACTGTGGAGAAAACCAAGCCGAAACAAGAATCTACAGAGTATTCACCAAGCCTATGTTCCACAATAAAGCACCAATTTTCCATTGAAATCCAAAGGATATATCAACATATGTAATGAAAATATGAAATGGATAAACGACAATACAGAAAGTCATGTAATTCATGATTAGTACGTATGTCTGGTATTATTATTATTATTATTATTATTATAATTGAGTGTTTTGGTTAATCACGGCATTTAGGTGGTCAAAGAAGCCAAAGGACCTTAAAGGGTCCCCTTTAACTTATTTAAATCAGCCCCCAAAGTAGTTGCGGCACATGCATTGTTTAGAGGCACTGCAATAAGATATGCAAAAAAACATAAATAGTCATATAACTATGTAATTAACAGTGTAATTACATAATTACACATTAAATATGATTTTTTTCAGATTTGATTTTGGGATGCGTATCATGATATGTGCAATACGTAAGCTCTGCAATCGCAATGCGGTGCAGTATTTCTCCTACACTGTGCAGTCCTACGTCCGCATACATATTGAGAAAAGCCAGAACGACTTCAGTTCACAGTAAATATTTCAACATCCAGACACAAACAACAGCCCGGCTTCTTCCTGACCTGTGCAGAAAACAGATGCCGTGCTTCTCGGGCGTTTATGGGTCACTTCGTGGCGCAGGTGTGTGTGTGTGTGTTGGAGCGGGTGCTCGCACACACCATTAAACTCGCCACGACCCCCGAGCGCCCGTGAGCGGGTGGCCTGAGCAGCGGCTCATGAACCACAGTCCTATTCCTGAGTAAGCAAGACGCGTGTGTTTTGGGGGGTTTGGAGGGGGGGTGGCATTGCAGCCAAACCCACAACTGGAAATGAGATTATGGATAAACTGAACCCTGTACTGAAAGACCATTAGCAGAAACACAGCTGACTTTTGCAAAGGCTCAAACACACAAACTCAAGCGCACATAAACGTGTTTTTATACCTCATTAGGATGTGAAGTCATGCATATACACCCTGTATGTGTAACTGTCTACGTATGTAATAATAATGTCCCATATGTATTCTATATATGCAAGAGCCTATATGTCATAATAATACGTTCCACATGTATTATGCATATGTAAGGATCCATATATATCTCCATTTCTGTCATGTTTTCTACTTCTTTTGCATAATTTGAAACCTCTTACTCTTTACATTGTTTTGAAATTTCAGAAATGGGCCAAATTTCCATAGAAAATTGTTTGGTTGCATTAACTTCTTCTACAGGTGAAGGGCGTTTTTACCTTGTCTTTTAAAGTTAGCATTTTGTTTTGACACAAATAAATATATAAATGAAGTTCATAGTATATATTTCTAAGGAGATTAGATATAAGACTACATAAGGAGCGGGAACTTCAAAGGGATAAAAATGAGAGTTCAAAATAAAAGAGGTGTTTTAAGAAACAATTGGACTCCTAACAAACAATCAAGATCTGGTAGACCACCAAAACTGTCCTCATCCACTCCTGCATCTGAAGGTGTTTCTGTCCATCCTTCCAGTTTTAGGACATCAGCAGGTCTAAAAGGAGGTGTAGCTGTCAAGAAGCCATTAAGGCCAATATACAGCCTTGGCAACAAGTGTTTTTTGTTGAGGGACAAGTGCACCAGAACACCAACTGGCCATCTGAGAAAACCAATTAGACGAGACTGACCACCCCGACAAACTGACCTTGGTGGGATTACTTGGACCATGAGAAGCAGAAAATGCAACTAACTTTCAAGACTGAACTGGAGATGCGGGAAAAACATCCCTGTAGATAAAAAGTCAAAGACTGGACAAACAAAATAATGAAAACAATCATGTTACACTTTGGAGGCTTGTGTGCAATTGTCAATAAAATATGTGGAAAATGAAGGACTTTTTGAATTGAATTGCCTTACTAAGTATAATTACAATGTAATTACATTTAATTACATTAAATATCTGTACGCATTCATTGTTTTCAAATCAAAACAAAGGCCGATATATCAGAACGCAGGCTTGACCCTGTTAATGAAGAGAGTAACGTAACTCTAAATGGGTTTGATAGTGTAACACACTATGTAATTAACTATGTAATTATGTAATTACATTTGTACTACATAGCTAAACATATTAATGCAACTTCAAACGGTTCAATGGGCCACTGGTGGTGCATCTGCATGCATATAGACAAATGAGCACGAAAGACTTAACCTTAAAGGCTCACACCAATAGACAGAACGGCTTTATTTCTGTTCAAACAAACAGCAAACAGCAATATCCCATGCAGTTCCCCGTTAATTTGCAAAGATATAGACCTTTCTAATGAGACCACCCCGGCCCCCACCCGCTCCCCAAACCTGACAGACACGGCCTTTCATGCCTGGCTTGAAACGGCTGGCATATTTACACACTTAAGTGTTTATTTCTTTCATTTATTTATTTGCACGCTCACGTACTTATGTATTCACTTAGTTATTTATTTACCTCCTTACTGGCCTGCGTATTTACTCCGTTACTTATTTATAGGGCCGTGTCTTAAAATCCTGGTGCTTGTTGAGGGTGGGGGTGGGTGGGTGGAGGGTT
>JAVGWN010000582.1:0-14003 GCA_034552555.1 Semaprochilodus insignis
AATAGCAAAGATACTCTCAATATCAAACCCCCGCTTGGCATGTGCTCAGTGTTAAATCTGACTTTCCGAGGCTATGAGACTACGATTCCTATGTGGTTCACCCAAAACAAACACAATTACCCCCAATACTGCACTTTAACCTCGTAGTGTTCCATGTCAAACCCAAAATGCTGTGCTTCAGAGTCTAAACGACACGCTGCCCTGTAAAATCGGGCAAGGATTATGCAAGGCGAAGATAATAGAAATGTACTGTTTGGCCTTCAAGCTGTTCTTCTGCCCGGAGAGGTGCTGACTACATGTCCTCCAAGTGCTAGAATCTACAGACAGATCTCAGATTCTGAACTTTTAAGGAGGAACTACTGTTTCACAAAGTGACCTTGGTACGTCACCACAGTGTGAACTAAAGGACCGCATATATGAGTCATCATCCATTCATTTCACATCTTTAAAGGAGCAATCTGTAAGATGATGCAACCTGTTCTGATTTCATGCTCAAACAATAGGGGGCAACATAACATGCACATGTGTGTGCTCTCTTCAGTTCAGACCAGGCTAGAAGAAGCACTGCGAGTTCAACAACACCAATGTTAACTCCTGTTTTGCTGCTATTTATACTGCTTCTTTTGTTTACTGCTGAACGTTGTTTCTTGTTGAGAGTGGGCGCAGTGGACAAGAGCTTTAGCCATCATTGCGCATACTGTTCCTTTCATTGGCTACCTGTCCTTACCTTGGAGCAGTACCTACAACATGACTGATAAGAGGTTAGAATACGCCGTCAGGGCAGCAGCGCTACTTCTTCATCCTCTCATGTTGGACTGTTTTGATTTGCACTACAGCGACTTACTGTCACCTCTTCAGGTATAAAGTGGTATTATGAGATGGACAGGTCGGGGCTAGCTGGTTAGCATGCTAACTTCGCTAGATATCTCTGCAACACAAACAATTGTCTTAGATCATCATCACTTATGGGAAAACTGTTATCTCTTGACATTCTCTTGATCATTTAAGTTCCTTCTGGGATGTTTTAAACTCCAAATCTTACATATTGCACCTTTAAGATACTGAGTCCAATAGAATGCACTGCTTTTATCCTGTACTGACCCTTGTATTCATTGTATTCATACCCTTAAGCCTGCTTTTGTCTTGGTGGAGACAAGCAACGAATCTGTGTGTGGAGGCACCGTGGTCAGCACCAAGATGAATGGTTTGTTCTCACGCGTCACATGTCCAGAAGGCCTGGTGTCACCCCAGCTCCACCCCTACCGAGAATATTGAAACTGCATGGGATGGATTATTGCAGGACACCATTAGGAACCTCTACAACTCCATGCCGAGACGTCTGGCGTGTAGCGTTAGCAAACATGGCGGCCCAACACCATACTGAGAGACACTACTTCTGTATGTGTAGCTCAATAAATATTGATCATATCAGTCTAAATGTATCATCATTAATTGTTCCTGGTCTCCTTCATCTTCCTTCCCAATAGCACAGCAATCCCACACCTCCTTCTGGGTGCAGCTGTTCTATTGACAATGATGGTTCTAATGGGTCCTCATTTTCCTGATTTCCCCCCCCGCCCCCTTCAAACGAACCCATTGCTTTCACCTCAACCTTTCTATTCATTTTTTAGTCGATTCGACTTTTCCCCTCCCCCAGCGTCCCTCGTTCAAGGTGATTGCTGATAGCCGGGATTGAGGGACTGTCAGTAAAAGAGAGAAAGTGCCCACTCACTCGTTTCTCATCCTGTCTTCAGCACTAAATCCTCCGCATGGACTGTTTTGAATATTTATGCGATGGGACACATGCTCAGATTTTGAGACCTATATTACAGCTGCATGGTGCTACGTACCAAAGACTGAACAGACTACACGTTTATGAAGTGAGCAACAGAACACGCCATATGTTTGTGTGAAGAGCCTTTAAAAAAGGTCAGAGATTACAGAAATACTCCAACAACGCCTGGGCTAAAACCATTCTCTTCTGGAACAGGCCTATGATTTATGCATTGCAGCAGAGTGAAATATAAGGTGCTCCGGCATAATTGATAACGGCACAGCAGTTCACAGTACTATAACAGTCAGGGCCCATAAATTGTAGAACTGTAAGCGTGTTGGAAGGGGGCTCCGCAGCATGACAGCCCTAATAAATATCCTAAAGGCAACGATTACTGAATTCTGAAAATGCTTCCACACTTTAGCGACGGGCAGCACGTCATATGGTTAAGATGAGTAAGATCAATGAACAATCCTGGAACTCATTGACAACCTACACAGCAACGACCTCAGTCAGACTCATGAAGGCTACACCTGTGCAGCCCCCCACCCATAGCATTCTGACAGCCAGTCGTATGTAATCTGTTATATTTTAACAACTTTAATATTTTATATTATTAGTAAACAAGAGCATGCTGGGCATACATGCTGGCGAGTAATACATGCCTTATTTGAATACCTAATTAAGGAAAAGGAGTACTGAGATTAATTTCATTTTAAATGAAAAGCAAAAGTATAAAAATATACCAAAACAAGCTGCTCTCTACCGCAAACAGGGTCGTTCATTCATTCATTCATCTTCCACTGCTGCATCCTTCTGGGTGGCAGGGGCTGCTCACTGGGCAGAAGGCAGGAAACACCCTGTACAGGTCGTCAGTCCGTCTCAGGGCAACAGGATCTTAAGATATCCCACAAGATGTGTACATGTGGGTTTGCCTATCTTCCTCAATGGTCACATGTTTTTCTCTGTCTCTGTGAGTGCTTACTCTAGGTATGCTTTCATGAGTGTGTGGGCATGCTTGTTAAGGGCCCACCAACCATCGGAGCCAATATTTATCGTTTCTCTATAATTGGAATCGCTGTTTTGCCTTCCTTCCCTGCCAATAAAAAGGCTTTTACATGATGAACGTGCGCCTCTAACAAGCAACCATGACTCAAACACTTCCGGCTCAATGCTCCGCCCACAGCCTGGTCGAAAGAAGAATGACGTGTCTAGTACAACCAATCAACACATCTGTCTCAATATTCCGGCCACAGTTACTGGAAGGCTGGATTATGTGTCAAGTCAACTAATCAAAGTCTCTTCTTTGTCATGTTCTTGTGTTTGTGAAACAACTGGCACGGCAAAAAGCGAACTCATTTGCTAACAATTGCACTCACTGTCTCGCTCACTCGTGCTCCAGCAGCCTGGGAAGACGGCAGGTGTTTACATTTCAGTATCATAGTTTGAAGTTGACGCTGTTGTGATGCACATTCTAACTGTGCTCAGCATATTTAAGCTGTTTGCCCATCGGATGCTTTAATATGTGCCTCAGAGAAAACACAGCTGAAGATTAAGTTTGGGTATTCGGAAATGTCTGTGTACTAGATTGGGCCGACGTGTAATACGACATACTTATAAAGTTTCCATAATACACAATACGCTGCATTATATATACTTCCCAGAGTCTGAGCTGATATAAACTATAAATACAGTGATTCATATCTGACATTTCAAACACTGTGCCGCACTAAATCCAATTAAACAGAACTCAAACATAAGTACTGACGATATCCACAATACAGTCAGAAAGGCAAACACAACCTGTGAGATCATTTATCCCAATATAGATACAAAACCTCATACTGCCTGGGCCTACTGAGATAGAAAGTGATGCATATGTGTTTTACAGAGACATTACAGACACAGGGAACGACTGGATGAACGAGTCTTTAAAGTAACAGCCAAAACACTACTACTACTACTAATAAAATAATAATAATAATAATAATAGCTCAAAATAATCAAAGCCTGACTCACCAGATCTTAAATCTGATTACGTCCTTATCTATTTATTATTTACATCTTGTATTTCACATTGTAAATCGTATCGGTTCATGATGTTCACATTCACATGCTGTGTGGAAGTTCTACTCCCTATCATTTTTTTAATAACACCCTGTTTTATTTTAGTATCTCATTAAAACTGTTGCCATCCAAAGAAAAACATGTATCTACATCTCTCAATTTTCACTTTCATGCATCATTTGCTTTTATGCAACGCAGCAGCTGCCGTTTTTACACTGTGTGAAAATGTCATGGTGAATTTTCCTACAGAAATGGCCCAAATCTGCTTGGCAAAAAGAAGTCTGCTTCCATTGACTTACATTAGAATTAGATGAGGTTTGTGCCCTCTCCTCTAAAGTGGCCATTTTGGAGGTACTTGTTTTTCTTTGGACAGCAACAAAATTGTTTTTTTGTGGGAACTGTGTTACTGTGAAGTCACTAGGGGTTGTGCACCGACTCCGGAGTTGTTTCCAGTGCACACATAAAAAGGAAAGTTAGCGGACTGTGAGGAGAAATTCACAGAATTTGACATAAAGCATATTGGATTTTAATCGTCCCCATTGCCTTTTGCTGAGATCTGTGTTCACTGGGGGGATGAGATGGAGGGGTGTTTTGGGCTCTGGCAGTAAACCTCCAAACCGGGGGGAGACAGCTTTTCCACCACAGTAGGAAAAAAAATCCATTAAGCTCTAAAGAACTAAAGGTCACACTATAGACTTCCAATTTATCAGCACCACATATCAGTTATCTGCCTTCTTGTTTATTAATAACTGGTTCTGGTCCTATCGGGTCGACCCCTAATGCTTGTGGATGCAAGGGTGTCTGTGTGTGTGTGCAAGATAAGGTGCATATACATGTGTTAGTGTGTGTGTGTGCAAGCAGGTGTGAGGACGCGTGCACACGTGCCATGCTTATCATTCAGGCCCAGCAGTGGCTTGTTGCAGTGATGTGCTCGCGTGCCAGAGCTGCAACCCCTTCACTTCCAAACAACGGCCCCACCGTTTCTGAAGAGCACACCGCATGCACACGCCCACGGAGCTGCGACTCATTCACCAGCACAGAAGCCCCTCTCATTCTGGCCTCACACACTTTCAAAGGAGCTACTCAGGCTTGGCTACACATCTTTGGCCCTTCTTTCAGAACCGGACCCAGGCTACGGCCTTGTGAAGATCAGGCTATATACGGTACATACAACTTAGATACAGCACAGGTTCTATAGTCTAAAGAAAAGAGCTTTCTTCAAGGGTTCTTTAGTCCAGACAGTGGTTCAGTACAACAGCATTAACGCCTGAAGAACCGTTTAGATGGTAAAATGGTTCTCCAGATGGAACATGTGTTGCATATGGTTCTACACACAATGCCTGGTCCAAAAAAGTGTTTCTGTTTGCATATAAATAAGTAAACACTTATATAATCACTGCAGCCCACTCTAAAGCAGTGCTATAATCTCGGGGGGCTTCAGTTGGTCAGGTCGAGCGCTCAGCAACGTTACGTGGCAATACAATGAAGTCAGCTGACTTACTGAATGACCAGCTTATCCCATCTATGGATTATGACTTCCCTGATGGCACCCCAAGCATATTCCAGGACAGTGCCAAGATTCCTCAGGCTCAGAATGTGTTCTTCACACATATGAACTGGCCACCACAGAGTGCTGGCTTCAACCCATCTGTGGGATCCCAGCTAGCAGGGAACGTTCCCAGAACAGTGGCTAATGTACCCACGAGTTCTAATAAAGCTTTAAAGAAAATGTTTTAGTCTGATGTTCAAAGAACGTTTTAAAGACGTTTACAGTTTCAGATAATGTTCCTATAAGGTTACATGTTAACTAAGACATAACGCTTTAACTGCAACGTTCAGAGGATGTTCTGAGGATGCTGTCAGGGCCTCAGAAAGAACCTTCCCAGCGCAACATTCAGGAAATGTTGTATGGATGTTACAGAGACCTGAGATGACAGAACGTTTCAATTGCAACGTTCAGAGGATGTTTTGAGGATGCTGTCAGGACCACAGATTATGTTACATGAGAACTTAGGAAGAGCCTTCGCAGCACACCATTCGGAAAACATTTCATGGATGTTACTGAGAACTGAAATGACAGAACGTTTTAACTGCAACATTTTAGAGGATGTTTTGAGGATGTTGTCAGCACCTCAGATTATGTTACATGGTAACCAAAGAAGAACATTCCCAGTGCAACATTCCGGAAATGTTTTATAGATGTTACTGAGAGCTGAAATGGAACAATTTAAGTGCAACGTTCAGAGAATGTTTTGAGGATGTTGTCAGCACCTCAAATTATGTTACATGCTAACCAAAGAAGAACATTCCGAGCGCAACATGCGGGAAATGTTTCATGGATGTTACTGAGACCTGAGATGACAATGTTTTTAGAGAATGTTCTACTACCTGTAGAAAGAACATTTTGGAAACCAAAAGAAAACTTCCCCGCTGAAGCTTTAATGGAACATTGCATTGCATGTTCTCAGAACATTTTTAGAACCAATCATTTCTAGCTGGGAAGTAATGGAGAAGACTTGGCCCCTGTGGTCCGTGTGAGATCCCAACCAAAAATGAATGCAGCTCTGGATGGAAATGAACGTTGCTTAGATGTAGCTTAGGGGTCTCATGCACCCTGTAATCAAAGCTAATGGGGGTCAAAAGAATACTATTAGTGTGCGCAACTGGTTTTTTCGGCCAGGCAGCACAAAAACTTGGGTATAGCACCAAAAAGGGTTCTGATATTGTTGTGAGCTTGACACCAACAATCGTTTGGTTCTTCATAGAAATGTGCTAGATAAAACCATATGCAAGACACTGTCCATCAGTCTAAAGCACCATTTCACCATGCAAATGGTTCGACATAGAACCACCGACTTTACGAGGGACCCCTTGAAGAACCAGGCACGCGTTGCACACTTGAGAATGAAATGCTTTGTGCAAGGCGCCCTGTGCTGGGCACCGTTCAAGGGGCTGATCAATCATTAATGCCCCTTATTGCGAAGAAACAGGCTGATGGCTGAAGCCTCCGGAGTCTCGAGCTGGGCTCCGCTCCCGTTAACGCTCTGCGCGTGCATTATTCGACAGCAACAGCAGCAGTAACAGCGGCACTCCGTTCACCGTGATCTGTGGATGTGAAGGGCGAACGGGAGGGGGGCCGTGCATGTTCTAACGCCCCTCTTGGCACGTGCACGCGCTTATTCCCAACACAAATGCAGCCCCTATAAGACCTTCGGCCTATACGACGACACTGAGATCAAAACCCTCTTCCATTTCTAAGAGGGTGGGCTACAACAGAGACGAGGGGCGGGGCGTTACCTCCTCAGCCGTTGCCGTGGCAACCAACTTCGTGGCGATCTGGCCGCTGGCGATTTATCGCCCATTAATATCACCGTTGACCCCAAAAAGAAGCAATCTAGTTCACATTATTCTCTCGAGCACCCCAACATTTATACTAGAACCCAGCCCGAGGCTGAAACAAGCGGTTCTATTAACGCCGATTCCGATTCCGGTTTAACCGATTCTAAAGAACTGTTCGATTCATCGATTCACTGAGTCATATTTCTATTGGTTTATTCGTCAATGGGAAAAGCAGTCGTGCTCAAATCATGCATGAAGAGGGGAAATTGATCTACAGCGTTGAGATATTGCAGCAAGTGTTTAACAAAACGTCAATGAGATTCAGTGAGTCGGAACTATTCGCGCTTTTAATCGACTCACTGGGAATCGATTCAAAAGAACGACTCCTCAGATCTGACGCCCTCGTCGGATATAAAAAAAACCCGCCGATTCGTGAAAGTCGAGTCCACGACAAACAATAATTCCCACTTCAACAACATCTAAAACCCTCCTCCAGATATTCCAGGGCGCAAACCCTCCGAAGGCAGCGCCGCCATTTTGAATGAATAACGAATCCGCTCCGATTCACACACACGCGCCGGTTTTCCTGTCTTTGCGGGGAGAATTCCTTGCCTCCAGCTTCCACTACCCTTCACTGTCATCCCAAGGAACAACGAGGAAATCTCCCTGCTTGCTTAGCTTACAGTACCCGCCAACAAAGTGGTCTTTTTTGGGGGTTTCTGTAGATGCCTGGTCCTTACGAATGAGGTAAACAAACCCAAACAACACCGCCCATTAAAGCACTAAAGAGGACTGACTCAGTGAGGACTTACAGCAGTTGGTGATGGCGAAGCTGTTGGCCACCTCCAGGTTGTCGATGTGAGGCGTGAGGCGGAACTCGGGGGTGCCAAACTGAAACATCCCGACCCGAAAGGCGCTGTACTCCTGGTCTGCTCCCCGGGGGAAGAGCCCGCCTAAGCAAGAAGAGGAACCGTTATTCAGTCTTTTAGTACCTCAGAAACGGGCTCGAACACGATTGTTAACGGAACAGAATGAATTAAATAAGAGCTAGCTAGCTAAAGCGGCCTGAAAAGTGTGTTTTATTCAGGTGAAAACCATTTAGTTGCACGTTTTCCCGACTTAATTTTATTTTAAAACACATTTTTTTAGCATTATAGCTAATTCAGTCAATTTCCAACCGTCAAAGTCTGCGTCTTGTACGAACTCCTCGTTCCACCTTAAAAGCTGCAGCAGTTACATTCAGGCGCCTCAGGCAACTGAATGTAACTGCTGCAGCATTTAAGGTGGAACGGGGAATTTGAACAAGGTACTGTCGAACAGCACAGCAGCTCCAGCCTCCAGTGTTTTGAACGTCTGCCGCTCGAAGATGGAGGTCTCTCCGCGGGTCATTCGGGCTCTGCTCACCGATCTGGACGCTGGGTGATCCGCCGAGGGCCAGTCCCCATAAAGCAGGCAGGAGGAAGCCGGAGAGATTCATCATCTTCTGTTTTTCCACATCCACCGAGCCGCTCACAGAACAGCGAGAGCCTCACCGCCTCCGCTCATCGCACGTCGCGCACATAGAAAACATGAGAAAAAGAAAAAACAAAAGAAAGAAAGAAGAAAAGAAAAAACCCGGGAAGAAACCGACGGTTCTCTCCTTCTCTCTCGCGAGGACAGCGACGGTTGGTTAGCTAGCACCGAAGAGGAGACAGAGCGAGAGAGAGAGAGAGAGAAAGAGAGAGAGGGGGCGCGCGGTGATGCGGGGCTGCTCGCGCACCTCCTCCTCCTCTGCGGCTCAGTACCGCGAGGAGCCTGTAAGAGCGGACGCGCGGAGAATACTGATGGAGCCGGAAAGAGGCGAGCGGAGCCGAAGAGCGCTCTAGAACGATTAGCTAGTGCGCATGGTGGGATGCGCAGAAAACTACGCTGTGGCCGAGTTCTAGAATTGTGGGCTACTTGTAATCTAGAATGCAGATTTAGAATTCTATGGTAACGTGTTCTAAAACACAAGTACGGTATAGGTACTCGTGTTCTAGATAACATGCCGACTATGAGATCTGGATTACAAGTGGTGATTAGTAGGTTGCTTGTGATCTAGAATGCAGATCTGTCTGTTCCACAAAGTAGAATTCTGTAGCAAAGCATTCTAGAACACAAGCATGGTACAGATACTCGTGTTCTAGATAACAAGCTGACTATGAAATCTGAATTACAAGTGCTGATTAGTAGGTTGCTTGTGATCTAGATTGCAGATTTTTCTGTTCGAAAGAGTAGAATTCTGTAGCAAAGTGTTCTAGAACACGCATGGTACAGTTACTTATGTTCTAGATAACATGCTGGCTAGGAGTTCTGGAGCACAAGGACTGATTAGTAGGTTGCTTGTAATCTAGAATGCCAATCTCTCTGTGCCACAAAGTAGAATTCTGTAGCAAAGTATTCTAGAACACAAGCATGGCACAGGTATTTGTGTACTAGATAACATGTTGACTAGGTGTTCTGGATCACACATGCTGATTACTAGGTTGCTTGTGATCTAGAATGCAGATCTCTCTGTTCCACAAAACAGAATTCTGTAGCAAAGTGCTCTAGAATACAAGCATGGGACAGGTACTTATGTACTAGATAACAGACTGGCTAGGTGTTTAGGATCACAAGTGCTCCTTAGTAGGTTGCTTGTGATCTAAAATGCTGATCTCTCTGTTCCAGAAAGCAGAATTCTGTAGGACAAGTCACTAGTGGTAGGTTCTAGAATGCAGAATTCTGCCCACTCTACTCTCATCTCTTTAAAAAGATGGTTCTTTAGTAAAGGGAATGGTTCCATCTAAAACCATGAGTTCTAAATAGATCCATTCCATGCTTGGTGCGTTCCATGTTGATGCTGTGTGTGGTCCTACAGTGTATAAAACCTTTTTGATAATTGTTCTATATGGCACCAAAAAGGGTTCTTCTGTCGTGACAAACTTAACATCGTAACAATAGCAGAACCATATACAACACATTCTCCATCAATCTGAAGAATCATTTCGACAAGCCAAGAAAATGGTTCTATTCAGAACTCAGGGTTCAAAATAGAACCATTCATTCTGCAAGCGTTCATATTACATCTGCACAGCAGTAAGCTCAACTCAGAACAGCTCATACAAACAGCACCACACTGTGGATCACCGGCTAAAGCCCGGCACGTCCTTCAGGAACCTTTAGTTAATTCCCCAAAAATCAGTATTCCCAAAACCCTCCAACAGGAACGTGTAGAATACGCTGAATTACACACACTGCCTGGGAGTTCTACAATGCAAGAACACCTTTATAGGTTTCTTGTGCTCTACAAAGTGAAATCCTGTGCACTAGCTAAGAACACAGGTACCCATTAGTAGGCATGTTCTACAATGTTGACTTTTGTGTACTAGCTATGTGTTCCAAAGCACAGGTACACATATTGGGACGCTGCCATAGTTAACTCTAATCAAGACACTCAGTCGTGGACGGATGTGCCGTATCCTGTCTTCTGTTTGGGTTCTCAGGATTCTGAGTGGCAGCTTCATGATTCCTTTGATTGTGTCCATCCATCTTGTTGTTGGTCGTCCTCTTCCTCTCTTACCTTCAGGTCTTCCAAGTATCTATCTATTCCCCCTCAGTAAAGAACCGCTGAGAGAACCACAGCCTGGACATACATGCATATAGTAGTCAGACAGACGGACAGATGGACAGACAGACAAACAGACAGGTAGGTAGATAGATATATAGACATGCAGACATAGATGGATGGATGGATGGATAGACAGACATGCAGACAGACAGACAGACAGATAGGTAGACAGACAGACATACATACATGCATGCATACATAGATAGATAGATAGATAGATAGATAGATAGACAGACATGCAGACATAGATAGATAGATAGACAGACATGCAGACATAGATAGATAGATAGATAGGTAGACAGACAGACAGACATGCAGACAGATAGATAGATAGATAGACAGACAGACAGACAGACATGCAGACATAGAGAGAGAGAGACAGACATGCAGATATACAGATACACAGATAGGTAGATAGACAGACAGACATGCAGACATAGATATACAGACAGATAGATAGACAGACATGCAGACATAGAGAGAGAGAGAGATAGATAGACAGACAGACATGCAGATATACAGACACACAGATAGATAGGTAGATAGACAGACAGACATGCAGATAGATAGATAGATAGACAGACACACAGATAGATAGATAGACAGACACACAGATAGGTAGATAGACAGACAGACAGACATGCAGACATATAGACAGATAGATAGATAAATAAACAGATAGACAGACAGACAGACAGATAGATAGATAGACAGGCAGACATAGGGAGAGAGAGATAGAGAGATAGAGTGGATGGATGGATGGACTGTGTAGTCCTGCTTTGTGACCCCCCCCAAACTCTCCCCCACCAAGACAGAGGGCTGAAACACTACACTACACACTGAACTGCTGGAGTACGTCTGTATTGACGGGGGAGTCAGTTAACATTTAGAGCTGTGACTGTTGATCAGATTCCTGATGATCAGATTCCTGAACTGGGGCTATGTAGATTCTGATTCTGATTCTAGTATGTTCTGTTTATGATGGTGCATTTTATATCAGGATACCATATCATGCTCTGAATAGTGATCTCACCTACATCTCAACTTACAGATACACACACATATATATGACATCCATTAACATATATGAGCTTCCTTTATATACAGCTCCAAGGTTTGACCTATGTTCAGTATATGATACATACATATATGTCCACTACAAATATGACCATATAGTTTGAATATATGTCTAACTCTTTGTGATATATGTGCATGTATGCTTTTCCTTTTTCAGTGCGAGGAAAACTTCATATCCCGTAATTCCCTAGGCCCAACCTCACTGATCATCTGCTGAAACCGAGTAGTACTAAAGTGGTCCAACAGAGGGCGCCAGATCCTAATTATTATGGAATGGCCCTGGTGGAAGATGCTGGTCTCAGGTCAGTTTAAGGGGCACCAGAAAAACTCCACCAGCACAGTTTACCTAGAGGAATAGATGAATATGTACATCATATACACACTAACCCCACATACTGGACACGTACACAAGCCTGCACAGAGAATCAGATACAGCACTGTCCATAATAAGCGAAGGGGAACTCCACCAGTATTTCAAAAGTTCCACATAATAAAGAGTTAAGATGTAAACAAACAATACAGGCATCCCGGTCACCAGCAAAACCAGTACATGTTGTGTTTGGGAGGCTGGTATGCTGGCCACCAGCAAAACCAGTACATGTTGTGTTTGGGATGCTGGCCACCAGCAAAACCAGTACATGTTGTGTTTGGGATGCTGGTATGCTGGCCACCAGCAAAACCAGTACATGTTGTGTTTGGGATGCTGGTATGATGGTCACCAGCAAAACCAGTACATGTTGTGTTTGGGATGCTGGTATGCTGGTCACCAGCAAAACCAGTACATGTTGTGTTTGGGATGGTGGTATGATGGTCACCAGCAATGGATGTTAACGTACTGGTCACCAGCAAAATCAGCATGCTATGTGCTGCTAACACTTCACTTAAAGGGTGCCCACTTAACACATTCATATTATCTTACATAACACTGTCTGATCCACTCACATCAGCTCAACACACACTAACACACCACCACCACATCAGTGTCACTGCAGTGCTGTGAATGATCCACCACCCACATAATACCTGCTCTGTGGTGGTCCTGTGGGGGTCTTGACCATTAAAGAACGGGGTAATAAAGTTCACAGACAAACAGATGGACTACAGTCTGTACCTGTAGAACTACAGAGTGCATCTATATGGTCAGTGGAGCTGATAGAAAGGAGAATAAGTGTAAAAACAAAGAGGTGGTTTTAATGTTATGGCTGATCAATGTATAAATATGTAAATCATATTATATTCATTCAATATAAATTTTATGATAAATAGCACATAAACCAGTGACGTGTGACAACAAACCGTTCATCTCGGTGCTGACCACGGTGCCTCCACACACGGATTTGTTGGTCACTCCATGACAGTCTGGCACGACACCATTGCAGTCTTCGGTGATGTTGACGTGGTATTAAGGACAGTCATCGTAACGGTCTGCATGCATGTAGTCCTGCGTGGTGCAGCCGTCTGCCAATGGTGCTGGCACTAACAGGATGACTCATGGAGGACATCACCGCTCGCTGAATATCTGCAATCGTGGCTGTTGGGTCAGTCAGGTCCAGCGATAAGGCCCCTCCTTGTTTACGTCACATGTGTGGCCGAGCGTGGAACTTGAATCATTTAAATCCAGCACTGTGGATTCTGCTGCGTAAGGAATATGTTTAGGACGTTCCTCACAGTGAATCAGACGAATGGTGCATTCTTTAAGGGAATTCTTCATTCAGAGGAACGGGAAGAAGGGGGTCACCAATGTATCAATTTCACCCGCTATCCGAAACGAAGCTCTGGATATCTTTTTAATATCGTCGCTGTCCAAAGAAAAACATGTCAATTTTGATGATGTTGATTTTTCTACAACATTTGAACACAGCAGTGGCCCTTTACACTGGGTGGCACTGCAGTGCTGAGAATGATCCACCACCTACATAATACCTGCTCTGTGGTGGTCCTGTGGGGGTCCTAACCATTGAAGAAAAGGGCAATAAAGTATACAGAGAAACAGATGGACTACAGTTGATATAATGGAGTGCAAATAGGAGGTGTTCCTAATTAGGCGCTCAGGGAGTGCATGGCTGTATTTGAAATGGCACACTACTATACTGAACACTGCATACTACAGTAGTATGT
>JAVGWN010000583.1:1186-14003 GCA_034552555.1 Semaprochilodus insignis
CTCTCTCTCTCTCTCTCTCCCTCTCTCTCTCTCTCTCTCTCTCTCTCACTCTCTCTCTCTCACTTACTCTCATCTCTATCATACACACACACATACATGGCGTGACCTTTGGTATTTAGCGGGGAAAGGGCAGAGCCTGTGCATTGGAAACTGGCTGCCGCTGGTGTTGATGTGCACTGGCCCTGAAGCGAGGCATATGTCTGTTAACAGCAGGCGACAGATACAGGTGTCACTATCCAGGGTTTATTCCAGCATGGCCATGGGCAATGGTGGGGCAGCTATCCCTCTCTCCCTCTCTCTCTCTGTCTCTCTCTCTCACACTCTTTCTCTCTCACTCACTCTCTTTCTTTCCCTTCCTTCTTTGTCTTTGCTTCAACCTCTCTATCATCCTCTGTATCCCTTTTCCACTTTTTGTGATTGTTTTGCTCACTTTTATTTGTGCTTTCTTTCTCTGACTTGGCAAGGCTCGCTGTCCTTATCCGTCGCCTTTCTCCTTTTCACCTCCCTCTCTCTCTCTCTCTCTCTCTCCCTCCCTCCCTCTCTCTCCCTGCCTGAGGGCTGCGAGGATGGCAGGACCCATGCTAATCACGGGTGACACATCATTGAGGGGAGCGGGCTGTTTGCTGTCAGCAGTGTTTTTGGTTCATAATTATTTCACGAGTGTCACGTCAGTGTCAGGCTCCGGGGCGAGCCGGAGAGACAGGCGGCCTGCGGAGAGACAGAGAGAGGGAGGGAGGCAGGGAGGGTTGCAAGGAGGGAATGAAGGGGGGAATGTCACTAGACCTCACTGTTAGCCACTTTCTGCCCAACACTTACACTTCATCCACTGTTCCACTGCCTGCACAGAGAAAGAGAGAGAGAGAGAGAGAGAGAGAGAGAGAGACAGAAAGAAAGAAAGAAAGAAAGAAAGAGAGAGAGAGAGAGAGAGCTTCTGATTAAAGCTGTGGGGTCACTCTTGGGACTTGTTTTCTAAATCACTGTCAGAGCGACGTTAGCGTGGAAAGCGTGCAGGGTCATGAGCGAAATGTGATTTGGACTGACTGAGTGTTTTGGACTGACTGAGAGTGTCATTTTGCACAGACACGTCACCCGGCTTAAAGACCCAATTCTGTCTCATACGGGCAAATCTATACCATGACATACAGACATAAACACAAAAAAGAATCAATAGAATTTTGCTATGAAAGATGCCACGATTTTCTGACCTTAATATCTTTTTAATACTAATAATTATGATCACAGTGTGAACATATGTTTTACTGATTCAGTCTATGTAGTGCTACATTGACAAAGATTATTGCTGTAATATATGTACTGTACAGTGCTGAGGGACTTTGGGCAGTTTATCTGGGAAGTAAGCGTTTGTAACATTAAATTCAAAGAATATAGCTGTATGAGAGGACTTCAGAATGTATTCATTACTTTCAATAATTTATTAAAAAAATTTTTTCATTGTCCAATCACAGAATTCACATAAACCTGAAAATCAATATCATGTAATTTCCAATGAATGAACAATGATTTTCCAGTTTTCTTCACTGATGTCCAGTGAAAGCAACACTGGTGGCATGTTTGAAACAAAGAGTGTATATATCAGATATATTATTTATACAGTTAGTGGATCCAATGCCACAACTGTGACATTGTTCTCGTTCATACAGCTCATAGGGCTGTCATAAATACAATTTTGGGGCTTCTAAGCTTTGGCAGTAATTAACAGCAAACATCCAATGCTCCTCCACAAAGACATCCCCAAAACTAGCAACCCGAAGAAGCCCCCTGCCTCTGAAAAAGTTCAGAACATTTGGGGCTGGGGGTGATTTCTAACAGGATTCTGGGGTTCTAACATGAGGTACAAAGGGCTTACAAACATTGTGACTGTGTTGTAAGTAGTTCAGTTTTTTATGTTTTTATGTTAAAGAGCCTGAATTCAGGTGGAGTGATGGTTTTTCCAGAGTGCAGCAGATGGCTGTGATTTTAGCTGTTGAAGCTTCTTCTCGTGGCGCTAGGCACTGTTTTTAGCAAATTTGAAATTGCATTGTGGACCATAACCTCGAGTCGTCTAAGTTTCTCTCAAGAACTCAGGATGTTACAGTATTTTGCAGTTTGCCTATGTTAATAGGCTACAAAATTATCCCAAAATTAAAAGTCAAATGCCTACCCAATGAAAGAATATCTGAATTGTCGAATATTTGGGTCCAGTCCTAACAGCTCATGGATTCTGGTTGCAGTCTAGGCTCTGAAGGTGAACTGCTTTACACATTGGTGTTGCTTATGTTAGTTTGCTGCTTGTTGATTTTTCTATAGATCTCCCATCAGCGCTGTCCAGAGCTCTACAGTTACAGATCAAAGCAACATATAGCATATGAGCAGCTGAGCTTCAGGCTGCATATCTACAATGTCTATTATGTGTTGGTTAGAAGTATATAACTGGCAAAATGCATTACCATTGTTAAAATATATATTTATTCATTCATTCATATATTATATATTCATTCTATGTTTTCAAGCTGTTCAGGACAAAAAATATGTGTAAAGACCAATTCCACTGTTTGAGGCATTTAGGTGTCTTCATGAACTGGTAAAAACTCAGTCCTTGCAGTGGTTTAATACAGTTATATGCAAAAAAATAACATCCCTGGTCACATAACATGATTTATTGATTTTTCAAAGTGAAAATAAGTTCCACAGATCAGTTACAGGCAACATTACCCAATTTTTTTCTTCAGTATTCAGCAAATAAATAGTAGCACTGCATTTAAATGAGCAGAAGTCTCTGTAGAGGATGTACTAACTTATTTTTGCTTAGAAAGTGAAAAAACGTCATCTGATGAGGGGCACCCACTGTTTTGCACATGACTGCAGATAAAATAGTAGGTCATTTGTAATTGTATCGGTAATTGTCTACAGACAGCACTTCATTCTTATGTTTATTGTTGAGAGTTACTGATGTAGTTATTGCCACCAGTACTTATGTCTATTTCTATGTCTGTTTCAACTGATTTAAACTGTTACAGACTGTTACAGAGTTACAGACCTAAATTATTTCATTAAATATTTTATAACCATATATCTAGCAACTTTCTCTTGTTGCTTTAGATAAAACTATATAGATTTTGAACTGTATTCCTTCATCTCACTGCAACCTTTGTGGTGAATAGTTTCCACCAAACCGAATGCAACCTTAAGTGAGGTGTCCAGAAGTGATAAAAAAAAGTAAAATGGACACGGAAAAACAAAATGGGAGTGAGGAAGAAGAAAAGAGCTGGCAGATGAAGTGAAGGCGAAGGCCCGGACAAAGGCAGAAGGTAGTGCATCCAGTGGAAATGAAGAAGAACAAAGGGGCGCGGTGTGCTCGCTGTTTTTCTCCACTTTCTCTGGTGTCACAGGCGTCAGCGACGGAGGGGAGGAGGGAAGCAATCAATGATTTAAACAATAATGCCGCTCTCTGTATTCCCTGTCACACTCTCGCCTGCTTGCCGCTTCGAGGACTGTCACACACTGTCTCCGGCACGACAGCTTATCTCCCGCATCCTGCTACTCCATCTTGTAGCTGTCCGCCAGCGTCCTCGTTCACACACACACATGCACGCTCACACACACACTCTCTCTACCCTTCTCTCACTCCCACTCTCTCTGTCTCTCCATTGCTCATTCTCTCTCTCAGTCTCTGAGTCTCTCTGGTGAACTCTGTTACTCACATGATGCCTTCACTCCTGGTTAATACACTGTGTCTCTCTAACTCGGTGGCTCCTCCTCGATCACAGGGTGCACTGGCACGACCAGCAGTCCGCTACAGCTTTAAAAGCTCTTAAAGCGGTGGTTCAGCCAAAACACAAATTTACATAATTTTCCCCTTACTGTATATGTTTGGCCAAAACAAGTGTGATGTCTTCAGTTCACTTCTTTAGTTTGCAGTAAAACAGAAAGGCTAAGTAATGGAAGTAGATGTGTTGTTTTTTGGACCACGACAATTTAATGCAATTCTCTGTAGCTGAACATAGCATTCCTCAGCCTCATGGTTTAAAATAATACATGGTATCCTTTTTGTGTTTTGGCCCATCACCATCCTCTCACTACAGTTCCCAGCATGCACTACATAAATATGTAATGCAGAATCCCCCACATAGCAGCAAGGGAATCTAGTAATGTACCACTCAAGCAGAGGCTAATAAATGAAAACGTAATGTTAGGTACCCACCCTCCAGTATCCATTCCACAGGACTTGTAGTGTTTCAAATGCTCCTCCCACCTTTAAGAAACTTCATCTACAGGGGTTTTTCCTAGTCTTTCAACCAGGAAGTTCCACTCTACTGAGGCATCATAGCAGGAGGTGAGTAAGCATATTTACAGATACAGATAATAACAGATTAACAAGGGTTAATTTAAAATGTAGCTTTAACATGTCGGTGTAGTCTGATGCTAATGTGTGATGATTTAGGCCTGCAGTTCATATGATGCTAATTGGTGGTGTGTAAGCTTCCTTTACTTGCTATGATGGCCTTCTATTTCTAGTGCAAACTGAAGAAGTGAACTTTGAATGCAAAGCATGTCTTTGTTGGTCAGCTACACTTGGGTTAGGAGGGAAATTGTGTGAATGTGATTTTTGCCTGAACCGTCGCTTTAGATATGGAAGATCTTTGGCAGGACGTGGCTTGGCGTTTGCTTAAGTGTCCGCTAAACAGCTCACAAGACAAGTGGACAGTAACTGAGTGTGTCGTAGATAACTCCCTCATCTCTCTCTCTCTCCCTCTCTCTCTCTCTGAATCACAGCCTCCTCTGCACCCAATTCCTCCTGCCATTTCGCCCACCCTTCCTCGTGCTTAAAGATATCAACTTAAATTAAGGCAACGGGACAAACAAATTACATCTGTCACCTCCGGTTTGCATGGACTTGACAGGAATTCAATACGGGCAGCCATGTTTGTTCAGTGGACTTCTAATCACACTTCAGCACTGGCCCCCACCAACCGCAGACTTCGGTATGGAGACTAACTTTAGACTAACTGCCCAGTGCTGTTGTGCTGAAGGTTCAAAGGTTACAGAAGTCCCTCCTGTCACCAACCTGTGCGTGTTGAAAGGCCATCCATAGAATCAATGTTTCAGCAGTGAGGCCCTGCCTGGACGTGTGGCCGGTCATCTCTGGGGAACGCTAAACTCCATCAGTCAGGCTGCTGTGGTTCGGCACAGCTCTAGGTCAAGGGTCAAGCCTGCCAGCCAGTCTTGCACCCCTGCGGCTCCCAGGATGCTTCAGTTTGAAATCTGCTGGAGGAGCAGCTGAAAGAAACGGCTTTAAAAATCAGATTTTTACAGGTTTATGTGCGGGTCAGTACTGCTAATGCTAGGCTAATGCAAGGCTAGTGGAGGGCCAGGACAGTCAATACAGGGACAGTATAGTAGTTAGAGGGTAGTACAGAGACAGTGGCGTATTAGTAGTTGGTCAGCATACAGATAGTACAGTTCTAGTATATTTTGTATCATAAATCTGCTTGTGAAAAATGGGCTCTCCTTAAGCCTCAGACTATTTTCAGACTGCAGGTAAATTGAAATTTGGTGTCAGTAACTACATGGGAGATCACAGCATTGCCAAATTTTTGGCTGGATATACCAAAAATCATATATGGGCTGGCAGTCTGAACAAGGCCTATGTTTCTCTCCGAGTTATCTTCTTCATGCCTTTAGAGAGTTTCTTCCTTGGGTTTTGGTTCTACTCAGTGTTTCCTCCTCAGGAATTTTCTTCCTCGTGGTCTCAAAGTTTTTCCTTATAATTGGTTCCTCTTGGTTTCCTCCCCAGGAATCTAGAGAGTTTGTGGAGAAGTACTTTTTAGTGTTTTTACTATTCTCTTTTTCACTGGGTTCTCTCCCAGTGTGTCTTCTTTAAGTTTTTAACTTGGCTCCGGTTGTTCATTAAGAACATGGATTTAGATGTCTGTCAAGCTGCATATCTTCTGAAAACATATCTTAAAATTAGAATGGAATTTGAAGTGGTAGATGGTTAGTACTGCTAATCTTTTTTTTTTTTTATGTTTAAGTCACCTGATTGCCGCCTGGGGAGCAGACTGAACAGCAATCCAAAACCACCTGATACATACAAGAAACAAAACTCTTGATTTGGTGCATCACTGCCTGGTACATTTGTGGGTTTTAATCTTTATCCAGTTTAACATGAAACAGGCACAGTAAGAACTAATTCGCTCTGTGGTCAGTTGGAGTATGAGCCAATGGACTGGGGTCAGGAGTAAGATACAGTGCTGACAGGGATCTGCCAATGCCACCCCATCTAGCAACATGGAGTTAACTGGGGAGGCAGGTGTCTCAGCTTAGAGTGTGGAAAGAGAACACACCTTTGGGGCTGGAGTCAAATGCTGCCATCAGCTCACAGCTCAAAGGTCACTACAAGGGAAAAGGATCCATCATACCGGTCATCTGTCATCACAGACTACACTTTTCAAACAAGGACGACACTCAAACTTGTCAAACTTAATAAGTGAGTGGCAAATAATGTCTTGTAAATTTACTAATGTCTATTTGCTCACATTGCATGTTTTTTTTAATGTAAAAAAATAACACATCCTTTACAGGGAACCAACATGAATATGAACCTTTCTGTAAGCTATTTGTGTGAAAGTTCTGTTTATTTGCTGAGTTTACCGTATTTAAATAAATAAATAAATAAATAAATAAATAAGATGTGCTGTCACATTTTATGTAACATATTTTAAACAATAAACATTAATTGTGCATTAAACTGTGCACAAGTGTGTTCACTATAAAGAATACGTTTCAATTAGAAAATCAACAAAACATGATATGACCACATGACCACAGCCGTATAATCCAAGTATCCAGCTCACTGTTTACTGGTTGTTTGGCCATTCTGCTTCTGTTTTTTATGCATGTGAATTCATGCTACCCAAGGCATAAAACAGCCTACTGCTTTTTGGTTTTATGTGCTTAAAGATTTTGCTTACGTAACTAGGCAGGTGGTGCAGGATAAGGTTTTTACAGTATAGTGTTTCCCAGTTTCAGTACTGATACATCACAGTATAACAGGCTCACAGAGGGCAAGCCCTGTGTTTTCCTCAGAGGCATATGAGGTCTGCTGTTGCATTTATCTCAGGCTACTTGTAGAAAGTAAGTAAGTAAGTAAGTAAGTAAGTAAGAGCCTACCTTGTCTTACCCAGTCCTCAGGAACAGTGTCACAGCATGGGTGGCACATTACGCTGCTTGAATTGGAAAAGAACCTTAGAAAACCTTTTGGGGAACAGAATTGACACTGGAGAAGCATAATTGCTAAAATTAAAATATGTTTTATCTAATTTTAGTGATTTCTGAAAATGGTGTGTACACAGTAACTATCACTTATCTGGATGCCTTATGTCAAATTGACATTAGTCATCCCATCCCTTTCTGTCTTTAGGGCTTTATTCTGTGCTTTTCTAAAGAATATCCCAAACATCCGAAAAAATCCCATCTCATTCGTCTTGCATGTTTTGTGTGTTATCAACAAACACAGAGATGCAGTTTCAGTTGAGCATTTTGTCTCTGCTTTCAATGCGCATGCTGCTGGTTTGTTGCCCACTTAAATTTTTGCAGTTGGATGTCATGGTTTAGAAAAAAAGATGGCTGAATACTAAACTGGCATAAACTTGTTCCTCATTCCTAAACCCACATGTGGTGTAACATTTTAATTCTTCAGTCTAATAAATACATAACTTATTTATAAGATCATTTATAGTAGTTCCTAGGTAATAAGCCTTAATTACAGTTAAATATAAGACTGGTCAGTGTTCACCAAATTTTGGCCAAACGTGTTTAGTTAACATTGTATTTCCATTGGCTTTTTGTTCCTTATCTTTTGTTTAATAGCCTCCTGAAGCACACTCAGATGGCCTGGGACAGAGATAAACCAATTTATATTGATTATTGAAAAAAGGCAAAAAGGTGATCAATAGTTAATATGTAAGTTCACGTCATAATAAGGATCATTAATGACATTAGCGAAGAGGATGTGTCTCTGTTAACAAAGTGGAATGACCAAAGCTGGCCTGCTTCCCAGAGGGGGCTCTTACCTCCCCATCCCGGCCACCTCCCCCTCTCGTCGCTTTCCTGGGTCAAACCATGTTTACACATTTGACAGTGCAGGTGGCCTCTTTAAAAATACATGAACAATAAATATAATCCCTCCCCTACTCCATGCACACACAAGCCAATACCCCGGCGTCCACTCTCTCTAACCCCCCATCTGCCCTTGTTTGACGTGTCCAGTTAAATGGGAGAGAGGAAATGGGAATCAAAGGCAAAGCCCCCTGCTCTTGCAGGGTGACTAATATCCTTTGTGTCAACATCAAGGCTTCCTCCGCAGCGGAGGCCCTATCCTAGCTTCATCTGCAACAGCGAGTCCCGTCGCGCAGGGCCTGATAACAGGGCCCCACCGTGCAGCTCCATAATGAGGCCCATTTCAGCTGCTCATCTTCAGCCAAATGGCCATCCGCCTGCAACAGCCAAGGGTCTTTGTTTATGAGATGGTCAACATGGCCGCACACTGGCAGAAATGGTAAACGTAGACGAAGCGTTCTTTCCAGGAACAATGACTAAAGCAGAAGAATGGTAATTTTATTAATCATAATTTGAAATCATGTATAAATAGAGTGTATACATAGAATTTCTCAAGAACAGGAATGAATTTAAAATGAGATGGCACATATCATTAAAAAAATGTATTTCATAATTTATTGACAGTAACTTTTTCTTAGGCAATTTTGCTCAAAGTCTAATCTTTTTTTCTTCATTTTTACTACAAATAATACAGACACTTGCCATGGCGTCATCCCTTGTTTTGCTTCCTATAGTACTTGTTGAATCTTTCACAATCATTAGGCCAACATTCCGGCTTCTTTTAAGTTTGTTCAATGTGACATTATGGGGAAGTGCCAAAATGAGATGCAATTGCATCATTAAACAAACGACCTCTCGAGAATACAGCAAAAAAACACTGGCACAAGGACAAGGCTCAGAACAGGACATCCATCAATCTTACAGGATCAATTTTCCAAAGGTCTCCCGAACAGGGATAAAGGCAAACTGAGGTTAATCTGTAGAAATTATGTTCTTATTAATAATCATTCTTCAGATATCTAATGCCTGTGGAAGAGTAACTAAAATGTTAATCAAAAGTGATAGCGAGTTCCGCTGTCTTTTTTCCCCTCAGAGAAAAGTAAGAGGCTTTCTTCCTTTTTCTGGCAGAAAAAAATCCCTTTTTGTCTTTTCATTTATCTTGTAATCATATTTTTCTGTTTGCTTCTGCTATGCAATTCCCTCCCTGACGTTGTCGGACAAAATTGGCACAGTCGAACCTTAAAAGTCCCTTTCATTCTGAACATCAGGTTAACAAAGCAATGGCGCTTGATGTTTCTGGAACAATTCAGCATGCAATTACAGTTAATTTGTCCTGATGAAAACATTTGAAAGCATTTGTCGGCCGGACTCGCGCTGTATGAGAATATTCATGTCTTTGACTTTCCACACTTAGAAGATAATTATTGTTATTACCATCACGGTTGAGATCACTCCACAAGGACATGTCACGACAGTTAAAATCCACACACACACACACACACACACACACACACACACACACATACACACTGCCTCCACAGAGCAGAAAATGTCTTATTGTCACCTTCAAAATGCTAATCAATTACATCTTCATATCTTTACCATCGAGAACAATGGGGATTTATTCGGACAATTATTCATCCCTATTCATCTGTCCCTTATGTTAATATATTTACAACCACTGTTACATTATTGATTTAGCTATAACACAGCGTCATTCCTATATCATAAACAGGTTCCAAGCTGTCCAAACAGATGTCAGCTGGAACAATCGGGTTTAGCGTAAAACATGTGCGTGCTGACAGGATATATGATTAGCTGTTGGTGGTGGTGAAAGAGATGACTTGACGTGTGCACAAAAGACTGGCGCTCTTTTTCAGAGGCAAATAAGGGCTGCAAAGTGGACGTTGTGTCGGATGGACAAGCAGAGGTGTGAGAGCTATGTGGCCAATCTCAGATGGTGCCCGTTTATTCCTGGAGAAACTGGGGAGAGACAGGCAGTTGTCACAAAAGCTGATGCAACACTTATGCTGTGAAGACTTCACATACACACACACACAAAGACACTCTTTGGAGAAATCTCACTTTCACTTTCACTCACAAGGGTTCTCTTCAACAAAGCTCTCACATACTTTTCATGCATGCTTTTGTTTCAGTCATCTGCAATGTCCCGAGACCCAAAGACGAAACTGATATAGTATTTTACAACTCAAGACTGGCTTGTTATTTAGCTGGATAGCTACTAACTTGTTATTTTAGCTCATTAGTATATTAGAGAACCAAAACATATGTTGTCATGATTCATGTTAGATTCTCATAGCTTACTGTTTGGTCTTGTTTGAGACAGAGCCTCAGATAGTGTGTTGCAGCTAATGGAGAAGAACCCTCTGCAGAGGCTGGGAGTCAGTTGGAGAGTATATGAAGACAAGGATGAGGTCCGGGCACTTGGATGGCCCTTTAAGCGTCCACTCACGCTGGCAGCTGATAACCTAAATGTGACATGACGAGTAAGGCAAGGGGTGTCTTGTCACATAAAGCCTACATGTCAATGTTGCTCTTTTTTTATCTCAAACTCAAAACCAGTGAAAGAGCATTGTGGGTGAAGGCTGCTTTGAATTGCTCAAATGTTAGGTTCTTAGTTTTACTTTTTTATAAATTAAACTACCTTTTTTCACTGCAGATTTTATTGTAGTAAACTGAATTACAGGTACATCTTCAGCTTTTCCAGTGACATAAGTATTTTCCCTTTTGGGTTTAAAGGAGAATTCTACAGCTTTCTTGATGTTATCTGGTGCATAGTGTAGTGGTCATGGTAGAATCCAAGGGTCATGGCGTGTACATATATCGCATCAAACCACTCGGAATGGCTTTGTTAACATTTAGACAATTGTGAAGGTATTTTGTATATTCATTTACATTCAGTAGAATTCCTTATTTTAGAACAGTGGTTATCAAACCTGTCTTCAGGGACCCCAGATTGCTCATGTTTTTGTTCCATCCCAATATGAAATGCATAAGGATAGAGCAAAAACGTGCGCTGTATGTGGGTCCCTGAGGCCTGGTTTGAGCACTACTGCCTCTCTTTGAGATTCCACAGAAATGTGGGCTGCAAAAAATATTCATATAGTTCTCATTTTAATTCTCTTATTCTAGTCATGAGACAGCCTAATAATGTGGGGGACGAAACATGATCTCAAAGTGCTTAGTGAAACACTGCAACATGACTACAAGTGCATGGGCACTTTTGGCAAACTCCATTATTGGACCAAACAGTGTTCATTCTGCTTTACACCACTTTGCTGTCACTTTAATAATTCATGGCTAGATGAGTTTATGGCCCTGTCTGGGCAAGCTGCTAAATCTGAATGGCCGAATAATGAGATTTTAGCAGTGGGCTTCTAAATTACCCTGGGATTGTCGCTGCCTGTTTGTCAGTCGCCTTGTGCTCCAGGTCATGGGTGGCATTTGCTTGCGTGTCCCCTAATTGCTGAGTTGCACACAGACAGATGAGTGTTGATGCCTGACGCGGAGGGCGATGGGAGCACTAATAATGCGCTGTTAGCAGTAGAGAAAAAGCGAGTGATGGAGTTGAGCACTCTTCTGATTTCCTCCTCTGTTCTGCCTTTACAAAGCATGAGGGTTGGTTGTAAAGATTCCTTGAGAGTTTTCCCTCAGACACCCTGTTTTCTCATTTCTAAATATATTGAAAATCCTTGGAAGTTGAAGGAACGCTCACTTTTGTTGCATCTAGATGTAGATCCCAGTCATACACAACCATTAAATCTGTTAATATTGTTAAAACAAATCTTAAATC
This sequence comes from Semaprochilodus insignis, assembly GCA_034552555.1. Lineage (NCBI taxonomy): Eukaryota > Metazoa > Chordata > Actinopteri > Characiformes > Prochilodontidae > Semaprochilodus > Semaprochilodus insignis. Next base: position 13,119 of record JAVGWN010000583.1, read on the forward strand.
AAGTAAGATAAATGATACATTGCACTGCTTGACAAGTATGATCAAGCAACTTTGTTCTATTTGTTGTATAAGTCATGTTGCCTTGGATTTGCATGCTATGTCAAGTAATAAACTAAAACTTCATACTCTAAAAATAAACTCAGGTACCTTCAGTTAGCTTATACACTCACGTACACTTATATACAGCTTATATATATGGACAAACACCTGTATTGAAAAACAGGAATGGAAACACCTACATGTTACATGGGAGCTTTTATTACGTCCCTAATTACAGTTTCTTGTAATGGTTATATAATGTAATTGTGTACATGATGTGTAATTTTGTGTAATTGTGTTTGACTGGTAAACTGCTTAACACTGCTATGATTAACAGTGTGATCATTCTGTTGGCTTTAAATCAACATTGTGTAAAAATGTTACCGTAAAGTAACAGCTTCAAAATCATTCATTTGAGGTTATACTGACTTATGACTCTGGGTCTGGAACCCCTGCTACAGCATTGTGTAACTTAGGTGGAGCAGGCACGAGACCTCTTTTGCGAGAACTGCATAACGCTTTGCAACACCATGTCACACACCTATGGGTCTTCGGCTATATGAAGAAGCCAGCATCAACATCATGACACAGAGTGTGAAGAGACAAAAAAAAGACGTTGTCATGTGAAGTGACTAAAAGAAAGAGTGACTGAGACCAGATTAAATCATGGATAGTTTTTACTTATTGGCAAACGCTAAAATAAGATAAAAAGATGCAAGTTGGCTAACAGGAAAACAACAAAAATCTGACAGCAGAGTTTGGATCCCTGCCATTGTTATTCATTAAAAATTGTGACTTTATATAATATAATATAATATAATATAATATAATATAATATAATATAAT